>CANTUQ010000406.1:0-83015 GCA_947683425.1 Excoecaria cochinchinensis | reverse complement strand
ACCCCTAGGGAAATCCGTAAAAATTCGTCGGACTCCGACGAAGCCAATTCTCGATGCGTTGTGACCGGCAAGCTTCCAGTAGCTATTCCAATCGAGTTTTCCCGAATTATCGGACCCGGATCAGAAATTTCACCACTTTTTACGATTTCACGATTTTCCCTAGTGGTACCCCTTGGGAAATCCGTAAAAATTCGTCGGACTCCGACGAAGCCAATTCTCGATGCGTTGTGACCGGCAAGCTTCCAGTAGCTATTCCAATCGAGTTTTCTCGAAATATCGGACCCGGATCAGAAATTTCACCACTTTTTACGATTTCTCGATTTTCCCTAGTGGTACCCCTAGGGAAATCCGTAAAAATTCGTCGGACTCCGACGAAGCCAATTCTCGATGCGTTGTGACCGGCAAGCTTCCAGTAGCTATTCCAATCGAGTTTTCCCGAATTATCGGACCCGGATCAGAAATTTCACCACTTTTTACGATTTCTCGATTTTCCCTAGTGGTACCCCTAGGGAAATCCGTAAAAATTCGTCGGACTCCGACGAAGCCAATTCTCGATGCGTTGTGACCGGCAAGCTTCCAGTAGCTCTTCCAATCGAGTTTTCTCGAATTATCGGACCCGGATCAGAAATTTCACCACTTTTTACGATTTCTCGATTTTCTCGATTTTCCCTAGTGGTACCCCTAGGGAAATCCGTAAAAATTCGTCGGACTCCGACGAAGCCAATTCTCGATGCGTTGTGACCGGCAAGCTTCCAGTAGCTATTCCAATCGAGTTTTCTCGAATTATCGGACCCGGATCAGAAATTTAACCACTTTTTACGATTTCTCGATTTTCCCTAGTGGTACCCCTAGGGAAATCTGTAAAAATTCGTCGGACTCCGACGAAGCCAATTCTCGATGCGTTGTGATCAGCAAGCTTGCAGTAGCTATTCCAAACGAGTTTTCCCGAATTATCGGACCCGAATCAGAAATTTCATCACTTTTTACGATTTCTCGATTTTCCCTAGTGGTACCCCTAGGGAAATCCGTAAAAATTCGTCGGACTCCGACGAAGCCAATTCTCGATGCGTTGTGACCGGCAAGCTTCCAGTAGCTATTCCAATCGAGTTTTCCCGAATTATCGGACCCGGATCAGAAATTTCACCACTTTTTACGATTTCTCGATTTTCCCTAGTGGTACCCCTAGGGAAATCCGTAAAAATTCGTCGGACTCCGACGAAGCCAATTCTCGATGCGTTGTGACCGGCAAGCTTCCAGTAGCTATTCCAATCGAGTTTTCCCGAATTATCGGACCCGGATCAGAAATTTCACCACTTTTTACGATTTCTCGATTTTCTCGATTTTCCCTAGTGGTACCCCTAGGGAAATCCGTAAAAATTCGTCGGACTCCGACGAAGCCAATTCTCGATGCGTTGTGACCGGCAAGCTTCCAGTAGCTATTCCAATCGAGTTTTCCCGAATTATCGGACCCGGATCAGAAATTTCACCACTTTTTACGATTTCACGATTTTCCCTAGTGGTACCCCTAGGGAAATCCGTAAAAATTCGTCGGACTCCGACGAAGCCAATTCTCGATGCGTTGTGACCGGCAAGCTTCCAGTAGCTATTCCAATCGAGTTTTCTCGAAATATCGGACCCGGATCAGAAATTTCACCACTTTTTACGATTTCTCGATTTTCCCTAGTGGTACCCCTAGGGAAATCCGTAAAAATTCGTCGGACTCCGACGAAGCCAATTCTCGATGCGTTGTGACCGGCAAGCTTCCAGTAGCTATTCCAATCGAGTTTTCCCGAATTATCGGACCCGGATCAGAAATTTCACCACTTTTTACGATTTCTCGATTTTCCCTAGTGGTACCCCTAGGGAAATCCGTAAAAATTCGTCGGACTCCGACGAAGCCAATTCTCGATGCGTTGTGACCGGCAAGCTTCCAGTAGCTCTTCCAATCGAGTTTTCTCGAATTATCGGACCCGGATCAGAAATTTCACCACTTTTTACGATTTCTCGATTTTCTCGATTTTCCCTAGTGGTACCCCTAGGGAAATCCGTAAAAATTCGTCGGACTCCGACGAAGCCAATTCTCGATGCGTTGTGACCGGCAAGCTTCCAGTAGCTATTCCAATCGAGTTTTCTCGAATTATCGGACCCGGATCAGAAATTTAACCACTTTTTACGATTTCTCGATTTTCCCTAGTGGTACCCCTAGGGAAATCTGTAAAAATTCGTCGGACTCCGACGAAGCCAATTCTCGATGCGTTGTGATCAGCAAGCTTGCAGTAGCTATTCCAAACGAGTTTTCCCGAATTATCGGACCCGAATCAGAAATTTCATCACTTTTTACGATTTCTCGATTTTCCCTAGTGGTATCCCTAGGGAAATCTGTAAAAATTCGACGGACTCCGACGAAGCCAATTCTCGATGCGTTGTGACCGGCAAGCTTCCAGTAGCTATTCCAATCGATTTTTCCCGAATTATCGGACCCGAATCAGAAATTTCAACACTTTTTACGATATCTCGATTTTTGTGATTTTCCCTAGTGGTACCCCTAGGGAAATCCGTCAAAATTCGTCGGACTCCGACGAAGCCAATTCTCGATGCGTTGTGACCGGCAAGCTTCCTGTAGCTATTCCAATCGATTTTTCCCGAATTATCGGACCCGGATCAGAAATTTCATCACTTTTTACGATTTCTCGATTTTCCCTAGTGGTACCCCTAGGGAAATCCGTAAAAATTCGTCGGACTCCGACGAAGCCAATTCTCGATGCGTTGTGACCGGCAAGCTTCCAGTAGCTATTCCAATCGAGTTTTCCCGAATTATCGGACCCGGATCAGAAATTTCACCACTTTTTACGATTTCTCGATTTTTTCGATTTTCTCTAGTGGTACCCCTAGGGAAATCCGTAAAAATTCGTCGGACTCCGACGAAGCCAATTCTCGATGCGTTGTGACCGGCAAGCTTCCAGTAGCTATTCCAATCGAGTTTTCTCGAATTATCGGACCCGGATCAGAAATTTCACCACTTTTTACGATTTCTCGATTTTCCCTAGTGGTACCCCTAGGGAAATCAGAAAAAATTCGTCGGACTCCGACGAAGCCAATTCTCGATGCGTTGTGATCGGCAAGCTTGCAGTAGCTATTCCAAACGAGTTTTCCCGAATTATCGGACCCGAATCAGAAATTTCATCACTTTTTACGATTTCTCGATTTTCCCTAGTGGTACCCCTAGGGAAATTCGTAAAAATTCGTCGGACTCCGACGAAGCCAATTCTCGATGCGTTGTGACCGGCAAGCTTCCAGTAGCTATTCCAATCGAGTTTTCCCGAATTATCGGACCCGGATAAAAAATTTCACCACTTTTTACGATTTCTCGATTTTCCCTAGTGGTACCCCTAGGGAAATCCGTAAAAATTCGTCGGACTCCGACGAAGCCAATTCTCGATGCGTTGTGACCGGCAAGCTTCCAGTAGCTATTCCAATCGAGTTTTCCCGAATTATCGGACCCAGATCAGAAATTTCACCACTTTTTACGATTTCTCGATTTTCCCTAGTGGTACCCCCAGGGAAATCTGTAAAAATTCGTCGGACTCCGACGAAGCCAATTCTCGATGCGTTGTGACCGGCAAGCTTCCAGTAGCTATTTTAAACGAGTTTTCCCGAATTATCCGACCCGAATCAGAAATTTCATCACTTTTTACGATTTCTCGATTTTCCCTAGTGGTAACCCTAGGGAAATCCGTAAAAATTCGTCGGACTCCGACGAAGCCAATTCTCGATGCGTTGAGACCGGCAAGCTTCCAGTAGCTATTCCTATCGAGTTTTCCCGAATTATCGGACCCGAATCAGAAATTTCAACACTTTTTACGATATCTCGATTTTTGTGATTTTCCCTAGTGGTACCCCTAGGGAAATCCGTCAAAATTCGTCGGACTCCGACGAAGCCAATTCTCGATGCGTTGTGACCGGCAAGCTTCCTGTAGCTATTCCAATCGATTTTTCCCGAATTATCGGACCCGGATCAGAAATTTCATCACTTTTTACGATTTCTCGATTTTCCCTAGTGGTACCCCTAGGGAAATCCGTAAAAATTCGTCGGACTCCGACGAAGCCAATTCTCGATGCGTTGTGACCGGCAAGCTTCCAGTAGCTATTCCAATCGAGTTTTCCCGAATTATCGGACCCGGATCAGAAATTTCACCACTTTTTACGATTTCTCGATTTTCCCTAGTGGTACCCCTAGGGAAATCTGTAAAAATTCGTCGGACTCCGACGAAGCCAATTCTCGATGCGTTGTGACCGGCAAGCTTCCAGTAGCTATTCCAATCGAGTTTTCCCGAATTATCGGACCCAGATCAGAAATTTCACCACTTTTTACGATTTCTCGATTTTCCCTAGTGGTACCCCTAGGGAAATCCGTAAAAATTCGTCGTACTCCGACGAAGCCAATTCTTGATGCGTTGTGACCGGCAAGCTTCCAGTAGCTATTCCAATCGAGTTTTCTCGAATTATCGGACCCGGATCAGAAATTTCACCACTTTTTACGATTTCTCGATTTTCCCTAGTGGTACCCCTAGGGAAATCTCTAAAAATTCGTCGGACTCCGACGAAGCCAATTCTCGATGCGTTGTGACCGGCAAGCTTCCAGTAGCTATTCCAATCGAGTTTTCCCGAATTATCGGACCCGGATCAGAAATTTCACCACTTTTTACGATTTCTCGATTTTCCCTAGTGGTATCCCTAGGGAAATCTGTAAAAATTCGTCGGACTCCGACGAAGCCAATTCTTGATGCGTTGTGACCGGCAAGCTTCCAGTAGCTATTCCAATCGAGTTTTCCCGAATTATCGGACCCGAATCAGAAATTTCAACACTTTTTACGATATCTCGATTTTTGTGATTTTCCCTAGTGGTACCCCTAGGGAAATCCGTCAAAATTCGTCGGACTCCGACGAAGCCAATTCTCGATGCGTTGTGACCGGCAAGCTTCCTGTAGCTATTCCAATCGATTTTTCCCGAATTATCGGACCCGGATCAGAAATTTCATCACTTTTTACGATTTCTCGATTTTCCCTAGTGGTACCCCCTAGGGAAATCCGTAAAAATTCGTCGGACTCTGACGAAGCCAATTCTCGATGCGTTGTGACCGGCAAGCTTCCAGTAGCTATTCCAATCGAGTTTTCCCGAATTATCGGACCCGGATCAGAAATTTCACCACTTTTTACGATTTCTCGATTTTTTCGATTTTCTCTAGTGGTACCCCTAGGGAAATCCGTAAAAATTCGTCGGACTCCGACGAAGCCAATTCTCGATGCGTTGTGACCGGCAAGCTTCCAGTAGCTATTCCAATCGAGTTTTCTCGAATTATCGGACCCGGATCAGAAATTTCACCACTTTTTACGATTTCTCGATTTTCCCTAGTGGTACCCCTAGGGAAATCAGAAAAAATTCGTCGGACTCCGACGAAGCCAATTCTCGATGCGTTGTGATCGGAAAGCTTGCAGTAGCTATTCCAAACGAGTTTTCCCGAATTATCGGACCCGAATCAGAAATTTCATCACTTTTTACGATTTCTCGATTTTCCCTAGTGGTACCCCTAGGGAAATCCGTAAAAATTCGTCGGACTCCGACGAAGCCAATTCTCGATGCGTTGTGACCGGCAAGCTTCCAGTAGCTATTCCAATCGAGTTTTCCTGAATTATCGGACCCGGATAAAAAATTTCACCACTTTTTACGATTTCTCGATTTTCCCTAGTGGTACCCCTAGGGAAATCCGTAAAAATTCGTCGGACTCCGACGAAGCCAATTCTCGATGCGTTGTGACCGGCAAGCTTCCAGTAGCTATTCCAATCGAGTTTTCCCGAATTATCGGACCCCGATCAGAAATTTCACCACTTTTTACGATTTCTCGATTTTCCCTAGTGGTACCCCTAGGGAAATCTGTAAAAATTCGTCGGACTCCGACGAAGCCAATTCTCGATGCGTTGTGACCGGCAAGCTTCCAGTAGCTATTTTAAACGAGTTTTCCCGAATTATCCGACCCGAATCAGAAATTTCATCACTTTTTACGATTTCTCGATTTTCCCTAGTGGTACCCCTAGGGAAATCCGTAAAAATTCGTCAGACTCCGACGAAGCCAATTCTCGATGCGTTGTGACCGGCAAGCTTCCAGTAGCTATTCCAATCGAGTTTTCCCGAATTATCGGACCCGAATCAGAAATTTCAACACTTTTTACGATATCTCGATTTTTGTGATTTTCCCTAGTGGTACCCCTAGGGAAATCCGTCAAAATTCGTCGGACTCCGACGAAGCCAATTCTCGATGCGTTGTGACCGGCAAGCTTCCAGTAGCTATTCCAATCGAGTTTTCCCGAATTATCGGACCCGGATCAGAAATTTCATCACTTTTTACGATTTCTCGATTTTCCCTAGTGGTACCCCTAGGGAAATCCGTAAAAATTCGTCGGACTCCGACGAAGCCAATTCTCGATACGTTGTGACCGGCAAGCTTCCAGTAGCTATTCCAATCGAGTTTTCCCGAATTATCAGACCCGGATCAGAAATTTCACCACTTTTTACGATTTCTCGATTTTCTCGATTTTTCCTAGTGGTACCCCTAGTGAAATCCGTAAAAATTCGTCGGACTCCGACGAAGCCAATTCTCGATGCGTTGTGACCGGCAAGCTTCCAGTAGCTATTCCAATCGAGTTTTCTCGAATTATCGGACCCGGATCAGAAATTTCACCACTTTTTACGATTTCTCGATTTTCCCTAGTGGTACCCCTAGGGAAATCTGTAAAAATTCGTCGGACTCCGACGAAGCCAATTCTCGATGCGTTGTGATCGGCAAGCTTGCAGTAGCTATTCCAAACGAGTTTTCCCGAATTATCGGACCCGAATAAGAAATTTCATCACTTTTTACGATTTCTCGATTTTCCCTAGTGGTACCCCTAGGGAAATCCGTAAAAATTCGTCGGACTCCGACGAAGCCAATTCTCGATGCGTTGTGACCGGCAAGCTTCCAGTAGCTATTCCAATCGAGTTTTCCCGAATTATCGGACCCGGATCAGAAATTTCACCACTTTTTACGATTTCTCGATTTTTTCGATTTTCTCTAGTGGTACCCCTAGGGAAATCCGTAAAAATTCGTCGGACTCCGACGAAGCCAATTCTCGATGCGTTGTGACCGGCAAGCTTCCAGTAGCTATTCCAATCGAGTTTTCTCGAATTATCGGACCCGGATCAGAAATTTCACCACTTTTTACGATTTCTCGATTTTCCCTAGTGGTACCCCTAGGGAAATCAGAAAAAATTCGTCGGACTCCGACGAAGCCAATTCTCGATGCGTTGTGATCGGCAAGCTTGCAGTAGCTATTCCAAACGAGTTTTCCCGAATTATCGGACCCGAATCAGAAATTTCATCACTTTTTACGATTTCTCGATTTTCCCTAGTGGTACCCCTAGGGAAATCCGTAAAAATTCGTCGGACTCCGACGAAGCCAATTCTCGATGCGTTGTGACCGGCAAGCTTCCAGTAGCTATTCCAATCGAGTTTTCCCGAATTATCGGACCCGGATAAAAAATTTCACCACTTTTTACGATTTCTCGATTTTCCCTAGTGGTACCCCTAGGGAAATCCGTAAAAATTCGTCGGACTCCGACGAAGCCAATTCTCGATGCGTTGTGACCGGCAAGCTTCCAGTAGCTATTCCAATCGAGTTTTCCCGAATTATCGGACCCGGATCAGAAATTTCACCACTTTTTACGATTTCTCGATTTTCCCTAGTGGTACCCCTAGGGAAATCCGTAAAAATTCGTCGGACTCCGACGAAGCCAATTCTCGATGCGTTGTGACCGGCAAGCTTCCAGTAGCTATTCCAATCGAGTTTTCCCGAATTATCGGACCCAGATCAGAAATTTCACCACTTTTTACGATTTCTCGATTTTCCCTAGTGGTACCCCCAGGGAAATCTGTAAAAATTCGTCGGACTCCGACGAAGCCAATTCTCGATGCGTTGTGACCGGCAAGCTTCCAGTAGCTATTTTAAACGAGTTTTCCCGAATTATCGGACCCGAATCAGAAATTTCATCACTTTTTACCATTTCTCGATTTTCCCTAGTGGTACCCCGAGGGAAATCCGTAAAAATTCGTCGGACTCCGACGAAGCCAATTCTCGATGCGTTGTGACCGGCAAGCTTCCAGTAGCTATTCCAATCGAGTTTTCCCGAATTATCGGACCCGAATCAGAAATTTCAACACTTTTTACGATATCTCGATTTTTGTGATTTTCCCTAGTGGTACCCCTAGGGAAATCCGTCAAAATTCGTCGGACTCCGACGAAGTCAATTCTCGATGCGTTGTGACCGGCAAGCTTCCAGTAGCTATTCCAATCGAGTTTTCTCGAAATATCGGACCCGGATCAGAAATTTCACCACTTTTTACGATATCTCGATTTTTGTGATTTTCCCTAGTGGTACCCCTAGGGAAATCCGTCAAAATTCGTCGGACTCCGACGAAGCCAATTCTCGATGCGTTGTGACCGGCAAGCTTCCAGTAGCTATTCCAATCGAGTTTTCCCGAATTATCGGACCCGGATCAGAAATTTCATCACTTTTTACGATTTCTCGATTTTCCCTAGTGGTACCCCTAGGGAAATCCGTAAAAATTCGTCGGACTCCGACGAAGCCAATTCTCGATGCGTTGTGACCGGCAAGCTTCCAGTAGCTATTCCAATCGAGTTTTCCCGAATTATCGGACCCGGATCAGAAATTTCACCACTTTTTACGATTTCTCGATTTTCCCTAGTGGTACCCCTAGGGAAATCTGTAAAAATTCGTCGGACTCCGACGAAGCCAATTCTCGATGCGTTGTGACCGGCAAGCTTCCAGTAGCTATTCCAATCGAGTTTTCCCGAATTATCGGACCCGAATCAGAAATTTCAACACTTTTTACGATATCTCGATTTTTGTGATTTTCCCTAGTGGTACCCCTAGGGAAATCCGTCAAAATTCGTCGGACTCCGACGAAGCCAATTCTCGATGCGTTGTGACCGGCAAGCTTCCAGTAGCTATTCCAATCGAGTTTTCCCGAATTATCGGACCCGGATCAGAAATTTCATCACTTTTTACGATTTCTCGATTTTCCCTAGTGGTACCCCTAGGGAAATCCGTAAAAATTCGTCGGACTCCGACGAAGCCAATTCTCGATGCGTTGTGACCGGCAAGCTTCCAGTAGCTATTCCAATCGAGTTTTCCCGAATTATCGGACCCGGATCAGAAATTTCACCACTTTTTACGATTTCTCGATTTTCCCTAGTGGTACCCCTAGGGAAATCCGTAAAAATTCGTCGGACTCCGACGAAGCCAATTCTCGATGCGTTGTGACCGGCAAGCTTCCAGTAGCTATTCCAATCGAGTTTTCTCGAAATATCGGACCCGGATCAGAAATTTCACCACTTTTTACGATTTCTCGATTTTCCCTAGTGGTACCCCTAGGGAAATCCGTAAAAATTCGTCGGACTCCGACGAAGCCAATTCTCGATGCGTTGTGACCGGCAAGCTTCCAGTAGCTATTCCAATCGAGTTTTCCCGAATTATCGGACCCAGATCAGAAATTTCACCACTTTTTACGATTTCTCGATTTTCCCTAGTGGTACCCCCAGGGAAATCTGTAAAAATTCGTCGGACTCCGACGAAGCCAATTCTCGATGCGTTGTGACCGGCAAGCTTCCAGTAGCTATTTTAAACGAGTTTTCCCGAATTATCGGACCCGAATCAGAAATTTCATCACTTTTTACCATTTCTCGATTTTCCCTAGTGGTACCCCGAGGGAAATCCGTAAAAATTCGTCGGACTCCGACGAAGCCAATTCTCGATGCGTTGTGACCGGCAAGCTTCCAGTAGCTATTCCAATCGAGTTTTCCCGAATTATCGGACCCGAATCAGAAATTTCAACACTTTTTACGATATCTCGATTTTTGTGATTTTCCCTAGTGGTACCCCTAGGGAAATCCGTCAAAATTCGTCGGACTCCGACGAAGTCAATTCTCGATGCGTTGTGACCGGCAAGCTTCCAGTAGCTATTCCAATCGAGTTTTCTCGAAATATCGGACCCGGATCAGAAATTTCACCACTTTTTACGATATCTCGATTTTTGTGATTTTCCCTAGTGGTACCCCTAGGGAAATCCGTCAAAATTCGTCGGACTCCGACGAAGCCAATTCTCGATGCGTTGTGACCGGCAAGCTTCCAGTAGCTATTCCAATCGAGTTTTCCCGAATTATCGGACCCGGATCAGAAATTTCATCACTTTTTACGATTTCTCGATTTTCCCTAGTGGTACCCCTAGGGAAATCCGTAAAAATTCGTCGGACTCCGACGAAGCCAATTCTCGATGCGTTGTGACCGGCAAGCTTCCAGTAGCTATTCCAATCGAGTTTTCCCGAATTATCGGACCCGGATCAGAAATTTCACCACTTTTTACGATTTCTCGATTTTCCCTAGTGGTACCCCTAGGGAAATCTGTAAAAATTCGTCGGACTCCGACGAAGCCAATTCTCGATGCGTTGTGACCGGCAAGCTTCCAGTAGCTATTCCAATCGAGTTTTCCCGAATTATCGGACCCGAATCAGAAATTTCAACACTTTTTACGATATCTCGATTTTTGTGATTTTCCCTAGTGGTACCCCTAGGGAAATCCGTCAAAATTCGTCGGACTCCGACGAAGCCAATTCTCGATGCGTTGTGACCGGCAAGCTTCCAGTAGCTATTCCAATCGAGTTTTCCCGAATTATCGGACCCGGATCAGAAATTTCATCACTTTTTACGATTTCTCGATTTTCCCTAGTGGTACCCCTAGGGAAATCCGTAAAAATTCGTCGGACTCCGACGAAGCCAATTCTCGATGCGTTGTGACCGGCAAGCTTCCAGTAGCTATTCCAATCGAGTTTTCCCGAATTATCGGACCCGGATCAGAAATTTCACCACTTTTTACGATTTCTCGATTTTCCCTAGTGGTACCCCTAGGGAAATCCGTAAAAATTCGTCGGACTCCGACGAAGCCAATTCTCGATGCGTTGTGACCGGCAAGCTTCCAGTAGCTATTCCAATCGAGTTTTCTCGAAATATCGGACCCGGATCAGAAATTTCACCACTTTTTACGATTTCTCGATTTTCCCTAGTGGTACCCCTAGGGAAATCCGTAAAAATTCGTCGGACTCCGACGAAGCCAATTCTCGATGCGTTGTGACCGGCAAGCTTCCAGTAGCTATTCCAATCGAGTTTTCTCGAAATATCGGACCCGGATCAGAAATTTCACCACTTTTTACGATTTCTCGATTTTCCCTAGTGGTACCCCTAGGGAAATCCGTAAAAATTCGTCGGACTCCGACGAAGCCAATTCTCGATGCGTTGTGACCGGCAAGCTTCCAGTAGCTATTCCAATCGAGTTTTCCCGAATTATCGGACCCGGATCAGAAATTTCACCACTTTTTACGATTTCTCGATTTTCCCTAATGGTACCCCTAGGGAAATCCGTAAAAATTCGTCGGACTCCGACGAAGCCAATTCTCGATGCGTTGTGACCGGCAAGCTTCCAGTAGCTCTTCCAATCGAGTTTTCCCGAATTATCGGACCCGGATCAGAAATTTCACCACTTTTTACGATTTCTCGATTTTCTCGATTTTCCCTAGTGGTACCCCTAGGGAAATCCGTAAAAATTCGTCGGACTCCGACGAAGCCAATTCTCGATGCGTTGTGACCGGCAAGCTTCCAGTAGCTATTCCAATCGAGTTTTCTCGAATTATCGGACCCGGATCAGAAATTTAACCACTTTTTACGATTTCTCGATTTTCCCTAGTGGTACCCCTAGGGAAATCTGTAAAATTTCGTCGGACTCCGACGAAGCCAATTCTCGATGCGTTGTGATCGGCAAGCTTGCAGTAGCTATTCCAAACGAGTTTTCCCGAATTATCGGACCCGAATCAGAAATTTCATCACTTTTTACGATTTCTCGATTTTCCCTAGTGGTACCCCTAGGGAAATCCGTAAAAATTCGTCGGACTCCGACGAAGCCAATTCTCGATGCGTTGTGACCGGCAAGCTTCCAGTAGCTATTCCAATCGAGTTTTCCCGAATTATCGGACCCGGATAAAAAATTTCACCACTTTTTACGATTTCTCGATTTTCCCTAGTGGTACCCCTAGGGAAATCCGTAAAAATTCGTCGGACTCCGACGAAGCCAATTCTCGATGCGTTGTGACCGGCAAGCTTCCAGTAGCTATTCCAATCGAGTTTTCCCGAATTATCAGACCCGGATCAGAAATTTCACCACTTTTTACGATTTCTCGATTTTCCCTAGTGGTACCCCTAGGGAAATCCGTAAAAATTCGTCGGACTCCGACGAAGCCAATTCTCGATGCGTTGTGACCGGCAAGCTTCCAGTAGCTATTCCAATCGAGTTTTCCCGAATTATCAGACCCGGATCAGAAATTTCACCACTTTTTACGATTTCTCGATTTTCTCGATTTTTCCTAGTGGTACCCCTAGTGAAATCCGTAAAAATTCGTCGGACTCCGACGAAGCCAATTCTCGATGCGTTGTGACCGGCAAGCTTCCAGTAGCTATTCCAATCGAGTTTTCTCGAATTATCGGACCCGGATCAGAAATTTCACCACTTTTTACGATTTCTCGATTTTCCCTAGTGGTACCCCTAGGGAAATCTGTAAAAATTCGTCGGACTCCGACGAAGCCAATTCTCGATGCGTTGTGATCGGCAAGCTTGCAGTAGCTATTCCAAACGAGTTTTCCCGAATTATCGGACCCGAATAAGAAATTTCATCACTTTTTACGATTTCTCGATTTTCCCTAGTGGTACCCCTAGGGAAATCCGTAAAAATTCGTCGGACTCCGACGAAGCCAATTCTCGATGCGTTGTGACCGGCAAGCTTCCAGTAGCTATTCCAATCGAGTTTTCCCGAATTATCGGACCCGGATCAGAAATTTCACCACTTTTTACGATTTCTCGATTTTTTCGATTTTCTCTAGTGGTACCCCTAGGGAAATCCGTAAAAATTCGTCGGACTCCGACGAAGCCAATTCTCGATGCGTTGTGACCGGCAAGCTTCCAGTAGCTATTCCAATCGAGTTTTCTCGAATTATCGGACCCGGATCAGAAATTTCACCACTTTTTACGATTTCTCGATTTTCCCTAGTGGTACCCCTAGGGAAATCAGAAAAAATTCGTCGGACTCCGACGAAGCCAATTCTCGATGCGTTGTGATCGGCAAGCTTGCAGTAGCTATTCCAAACGAGTTTTCCCGAATTATCGGACCCGAATCAGAAATTTCATCACTTTTTACGATTTCTCGATTTTCCCTAGTGGTACCCCTAGGGAAATCCGTAAAAATTCGTCGGACTCCGACGAAGCCAATTCTCGATGCGTTGTGACCGGCAAGCTTCCAGTAGCTATTCCAATCGAGTTTTCCCGAATTATCGGACCCGGATAAAAAATTTCACCACTTTTTACGATTTCTCGATTTTCCCTAGTGGTACCCCTAGGGAAATCCGTAAAAATTCGTCGGACTCCGACGAAGCCAATTCTCGATGCGTTGTGACCGGCAAGCTTCCAGTAGCTATTCCAATCGAGTTTTCCCGAATTATCGGACCCGGATCAGAAATTTCACCACTTTTTACGATTTCTCGATTTTCCCTAGTGGTACCCCTAGGGAAATCCGTAAAAATTCGTCGGACTCCGACGAAGCCAATTCTCGATGCGTTGTGACCGGCAAGCTTCCAGTAGCTATTCCAATCGAGTTTTTCCGAATTATCGGACCCAGATCAGAAATTTCACCACTTTTTACGATTTCTCGATTTTCCCTAGTGGTACCCCCAGGGAAATCTGTAAAAATTCGTCGGACTCCGACGAAGCAAATTCTCGATGCGTTGTGACCGGCAAGCTTCCAGTAGCTATTTTAAACGAGTTTTCCCGAATTATCGGACCCGAATCAGAAATTTCATCACTTTTTACCATTTCTCGATTTTCCCTAGTGGTACCCCGAGGGAAATCCGTAAAAATTCGTCGGACTCCGACGAAGCCAATTCTCGATGCGTTGTGACCGGCAAGCTTCCAGTAGCTATTCCAATCGAGTTTTCCCGAATTATCGGACCCGAATCAGAAATTTCAACACTTTTTACGATATCTCGATTTTTGTGATTTTCCCTAGTGGTACCCCTAGGGAAATCCGTCAAAATTCGTCGGACTCCGACGAAGTCAATTCTCGATGCGTTGTGACCGGCAAGCTTCCAGTAGCTATTCCAATCGAGTTTTCTCGAAATATCGGACCCGGATCAGAAATTTCACCACTTTTTACGATATCTCGATTTTTGTGATTTTCCCTAGTGGTACCCCTAGGGAAATCCGTCAAAATTCGTCGGACTCCGACGAAGCCAATTCTCGATGCGTTGTGACCGGCAAGCTTCCAGTAGCTATTCCAATCGAGTTTTCCCGAATTATCGGACCCGGATCAGAAATTTCATCACTTTTTACGATTTCTCGATTTTCCCTAGTGGTACCCCTAGGGAAATCCGTAAAAATTCGTCGGACTCCGACGAAGCCAATTCTCGATGCGTTGTGACCGGCAAGCTTCCAGTAGCTATTCCAATCGAGTTTTCCCGAATTATCGGACCCGGATCAGAAATTTCACCACTTTTTACGATTTCTCGATTTTCCCTAGTGGTACCCCTAGGGAAATCTGTAAAAATTCGTCGGACTCCGACGAAGCCAATTCTCGATGCGTTGTGACCGGCAAGCTTCCAGTAGCTATTCCAATCGAGTTTTCCCGAATTATCGGACCCGAATCAGAAAATTCAACACTTTTTACGATATCTCGATTTTTGTGATTTTCCCTAGTGGTACCCCTAGGGAAATCCGTCAAAATTCGTCGGACTCCGACGAAGCCAATTCTCGATGCGTTGTGACCGGCAAGCTTCCAGTAGCTATTCCAATCGAGTTTTCCCGAATTATCGGACCCGGATCAGAAATTTCATCACTTTTTACGATTTCTCGATTTTCCCTAGTGGTACCCCTAGGGAAATCCGTAAAAATTCGTCGGACTCCGACGAAGCCAATTCTCGATGCGTTGTGACCGGCAAGCTTCCAGTAGCTATTCCAATCGAGTTTTCCCGAATTATCGGACCCGGATCAGAAATTTCACCACTTTTTACGATTTCTCGATTTTCCCTAGTGGTACCCCTAGGGAAATCCGTAAAAATTCGTCGGACTCCGACGAAGCCAATTCTCGATGCGTTGTGACCGGCAAGCTTCCAGTAGCTATTCCAATCGAGTTTTCTCGAAATATCGGACCCGGATCAGAAATTTCACCACTTTTTACGATTTCTCGATTTTCCCTAGTGGTACCCCTAGGGAAATCCGTAAAAATTCGTCGGACTCCGACGAAGCCAATTCTCGATGCGTTGTGACCGGCAAGCTTCCAGTAGCTATTCCAATCGAGTTTTCTCGAAATATCGGACCCGGATCAGAAATTTCACCACTTTTTACGATTTCTCGATTTTCCCTAGTGGTACCCCTAGGGAAATCCGTAAAAATTCGTCGGACTCCGACGAAGCCAATTCTCGATGCGTTGTGACCGGCAAGCTTCCAGTAGCTATTCCAATCGAGTTTTCCCGAATTATCGGACCCGGATCAGAAATTTCACCACTTTTTACGATTTCTCGATTTTCCCTAATGGTACCCCTAGGGAAATCCGTAAAAATTCGTCGGACTCCGACGAAGCCAATTCTCGATGCGTTGTGACCGGCAAGCTTCCAGTAGCTCTTCCAATCGAGTTTTTCCGAATTATCGGACCCGGATCAGAAATTTCACCACTTTTTACGATTTCTCGATTTTCTCGATTTTCCCTAGTGGTACCCCTAGGGAAATCCGTAAAAATTCGTCGGACTCCGACGAAGCCAATTCTCGATGCGTTGTGACCGGCAAGCTTCCAGTAGCTATTCCAATCGAGTTTTCTCGAATTATCGGACCCGGATCAGAAATTTAACCACTTTTTACGATTTCTCGATTTTCCCTAGTGGTACCCCTAGGGAAATCTGTAAAATTTCGTCGGACTCCGACGAAGCCAATTCTCGATGCGTTGTGATCGGCAAGCTTGCAGTAGCTATTCCAAACGAGTTTTCCCGAATTATCGGACCCGAATCAGAAATTTCATCACTTTTTACGATTTCTCGATTTTCCCTAGTGGTACCCCTAGGGAAATCCGTAAAAATTCGTCGGACTCCGACGAAGCCAATTCTCGATGCGTTGTGACCGGCAAGCTTCCAGTAGCTATTCCAATCGAGTTTTCCCGAATTATCGGACCCGGATAAAAAATTTCACCACTTTTTACGATTTCTCGATTTTCCCTAGTGGTACCCCTAGGGAAATCCGTAAAAATTCGTCGGACTCCGACGAAGCCAATTCTCGATGCGTTGTGACCGGCAAGCTTCCAGTAGCTATTCCAATCGAGTTTTCCCGAATTATCGGACCCGGATCAGAAATTTCACCACTTTTTACGATTTCTCGATTTTCCCTAGTGGTACCCCTAGGGAAATCCGTAAAAATTCGTCGGACTCCGACGAAGCCAATTCTCGATGCGTTGTGACCGGCAAGCTTCCAGTAGCTATTCCAATCGAGTTTTCCCGAATTATCGGACCCAGATCAGAAATTTCACCACTTTTTACGATTTCTCGATTTTCCCTAGTGGTACCCCCAGGGAAATCTGTAAAAATTCGTCGGACTCCGACGAAGCCAATTCTCGATGCGTTGTGACCGGCAAGCTTCCAGTAGCTATTTTAAACGAGTTTTCCCGAATTATCGGACCCGAATCAGAAATTTCATCACTTTTTACCATTTCTCGATTTTCCCTAGTGGTACCCCGAGGGAAATCCGTAAAAATTCGTCGGACTCCGACGAAGCCAATTCTCGATGCGTTGTGACCGGCAAGCTTCCAGTAGCTATTCCAATCGAGTTTTCCCGAATTATCGGACCCGAATCAGAAATTTCAACACTTTTTACGATATCTCGATTTTTGTGATTTTCCCTAGTGGTACCCCTAGGGAAATCCGTCAAAATTCGTCGGACTCCGACGAAGCCAATTCTCGATGCGTTGTGACCGGCAAGCTTCCAGTAGCTATTCCAATCGAGTTTTCTCGAAATATCGGACCCGGATCAGAAATTTCACCACTTTTTACGATATCTCGATTTTTGTGATTTTCCCTAGTGGTACCCCTAGGGAAATCCGTCAAAATTCGTCGGACTCCGACGAAGCCAATTCTCGATGCGTTGTGACCGGCAAGCTTCCAGTAGCTATTCCAATCGAGTTTTCCCGAATTATCGGACCCGGATCAGAAATTTCATCACTTTTTACGATTTCTCGATTTTCCCTAGTGGTACCCCTAGGGAAATCCGTAAAAATTCGTCGGACTCCGACGAAGCCAATTCTCGATGCGTTGTGACCGGCAAGCTTCCAGTAGCTATTCCAATCGAGTTTTCCCGAATTATCGGACCCGGATCAGAAATTTCACCACTTTTTACGATTTCTCGATTTTCCCTAGTGGTACCCCTAGGGAAATCTGTAAAAATTCGTCGGACTCCGATGAAGCCAATTCTCGATGCGTTGTGACCGGCAAGCTTCCAGTAGCTATTCCAATCGAGTTTTCCCGAATTATCGGACCCGAATCAGAAATTTCAACACTTTTTACGATATCTCGATTTTTGTGATTTTCCCTAGTGGTACCCCTAGGGAAATCCGTCAAAATTCGTCGGACTCCGACGAAGCCAATTCTCGATGCGTTGTGACCGGCAAGCTTCCAGTAGCTATTCCAATCGAGTTTTCCCGAATTATCGGACCCGGATCAGAAATTTCATCACTTTTTACGATTTCTCGATTTTCCCTAGTGGTACCCCTAGGGAAATCCGTAAAAATTCGTCGGACTCCGACGAAGCCAATTCTCGATGCGTTGTGACCGGCAAGCTTCCAGTAGCTATTCCAATCGAGTTTTCCCGAATTATCGGACCCGGATCAGAAATTTCACCACTTTTTACGATTTCTCGATTTTCCCTAGTGGTACCCCTAAGGAAATCCGTAAAAATTCGTCGGACTCCGACGAAGCCAATTCTCGATGCGTTGTGACCGGCAAGCTTCCAGTAGCTATTCCAATCGAGTTTTCTCGAAATATCGGACCCGGATCAGAAATTTCACCACTTTTTACGATTTCTCGATTTTCCCTAGTGGTACCCCTAGGGAAATCCGTAAAAATTCGTCGGACTCCGACGAAGCCAATTCTCGATGCGTTGTGACCGGCAAGCTTCCAGTAGCTATTCCAATCGAGTTTTCTCGAAATATCGGATCCGGATCAGAAATTTCACCACTTTTTACGATTTCTCGATTTTCCCTAGTGGTACCCCTAGGGAAATCCGTAAAAATTCGTCGGACTCCGACGAAGCCAATTCTCGATGCGTTGTGACCGGCAAGCTTCCAGTAGCTATTCCAATCGAGTTTTCCCGAATTATCGGACCCGGATCAGAAATTTCACCACTTTTTACGATTTCTCGATTTTCCCTAATGGTACCCCTAGGGAAATCCGTAAAAATTCGTCGGACTCCGACGAAGCCAATTCTCGATGCGTTGTGACCGGCAAGCTTCCAGTAGCTCTTCCAATCGAGTTTTCCCGAATTATCGGACCCGGATCAGAAATTTCACCACTTTTTACGATTTCTCGATTTTCTCGATTTTCCCTAGTGGTACCCCTAGGGAAATCCGTAAAAATTCGTCGGACTCCGACGAAGCCAATTCTCGATGCGTTGTGACCGGCAAGCTTCCAGTAGCTATTCCAATCGAGTTTTCTCGAATTATCGGACCCGGATCAGAAATTTAACCACTTTTTACGATTTCTCGATTTTCCCTAGTGGTACCCCTAGGGAAATCTGTAAAATTTCGTCGGACTCCGACGAAGCCAATTCTCGATGCGTTGTGATCGGCAAGCTTGCAGTAGCTATTCCAAACGAGTTTTCCTGAATTATCGGACCCGAATCAGAAATTTCATCACTTTTTACGATTTCTCGATTTTCCCTAGTGGTACCCCTAGGGAAATCCGTAAAAATTCGTCGGACTCCGACGAAGCCAATTCTCGATGCGTTGTGACCGGCAAGCTTCCAGTAGCTATTCCAATCGAGTTTTCCCGAATTATCGGACCCGGATCAGAAATTTCACCACTTTTTACGATTTCTCGATTTTCCCTAGTGGTACCCCTAGGGAAATCCGTAAAAATTCGTCGGACTCCGACGAAGCCAATTCTCGATGCGTTGTGACCGGCAAGCTTCCAGTAGCTATTCCAATCGAGTTTTCCCGAATTATCGGACCCGGATCAGAAATTTCACCACTTTTTACGATTTCTCGATTTTCCCTAGTGGTACCCCTAGGGAAATCTGTAAAAATTCGTCGGACTCCGACGAAGCCAATTCTCGATGCGTTGTGACCGGCAAGCTTCCAGTAGCTATTCCAATCGAGTTTTCCCGAATTATCGGACCCAGATCAGAAATTTCACCACTTTTTACGATTTCTCGATTTTCCCTAGTGGTACCCCTAGGGAAATCCGTAAAAATTCGTCGGACTCCGACGAAGCCAATTCTCGATGCGTTGTGACCGGCAAGCTTCCAGTAGCTATTCCAATCGAGTTTTCCCGAATTATCGGACCCGAATCAGAAATTTCAACACTTTTTACGATATCTCGATTTTTGTGATTTTTCCTAGTGGTACCCCTAGGGAAATCCGTCAAAATTCGTCGGACTCCGACGAAGCCAATTCTCGATGCGTTGTGACCGGCAAGCTTCCTGTAGCTATTCCAATCGATTTTTCCCGAATTATCGGACCCGGATCAGAAATTTCATCACTTTTTACGATTTCTCGATTTTCCCTAGTGGTACCCCTAGGGAAATCCGTAAAAATTCGTCGGACTCCGACGAAGCCAATTCTCGATGCGTTGTGACCGGCAAGCTTCCAGTAGCTATTCCAATCGAGTTTTCCCGAATTATCGGACCCGGATCAGAAATTTCACCACTTTTTACGATTTCTCGATTTTTTCGATTTTCTCTAGTGGTACCCCTAGGGAAATCCGTAAAAATTCGTCGAACTCCGACGAAGCCAATTCTCGATGCGTTGTGACCGGCAAGCTTCCAGTAGCTATTCCAATCGAGTTTTCTCGAATTATCGGACCCGGATCAGAAATTTCACCACTTTTTACGATTTCTCGATTTTCCCTAGTGGTACCCCTAGGGAAATCAGAAAAAATTCGTCGGACTCCGACGAAGCCAATTCTCGATGCGTTGTGATCGGCAAGCTTGCAGTAGCTATTGCAAACCAGTTTTCCCGAATTATCGGACCCGAATCAGAAATTTCATCACTTTTTACGATTTCTCGATTTTCCCTAGTGGTACCCCTAGGGAAATCCGTAAAAATTCGTCGGACTCCGACGAAGCCAATTCTCGATGCGTTGTGACCGGCAAGCTTCCAGTAGCTATTCCAATCGAGTTTTCCCGAATTATCGGACCCGGATAAAAAATTTCACCACTTTTTACGATTTCTCGATTTTCCCTAGTGGTACCCCTAGGGAAATCCGTAAAAATTCGTCGGACTCCGACGAAGCCAATTCTCGATGCGTTGTGACCGGCAAGCTTCCAGTAGCTATTCCAATCGAGTTTTCCCGAATTATCGGACCCAGATCAGAAATTTCACCACTTTTTACGATTTCTCGATTTTCCCTAGTGGTACCCCCAGGGAAATCTGTAAAAATTCGTCGGACTCCGACGAAGCCAATTCTCGATGCGTTGTGACCGGCAAGCTTCCAGTAGCTATTTTAAACGAGTTTTCCCGAATTATCCGACCCGAATCAGAAATTTCATCACTTTTTACGATTTCTCGATTTTCCCTAGTGGTACCCCTAGGGAAATCCGTAAAAATTCGTCGGACTCCGACGAAGCCAATTCTCGATGCGTTGTGACCGGCAAGCTTCCAGTAGCTATTCCAATCGAGTTTTCCCGAATTATCGGACCCGAATCAGAAATTTCAACACTTTTTACGATATCTCGATTTTTGTGATTTTCCCTAGTGGTACCCCTAGGGAAATCCGTCAAAATTCGTCGGACTCCGACGAAGCCAATTCTCGATGCGTTGTGACCGGCAAGCTTCCAGTAGCTATTCCAATCGAGTTTTCCCGAATTATCGGACCCGGATCAGAAATTTCATCACTTTTTACGATTTCTCGATTTTCCCTAGTGGTACCCCTAGGGAAATCCGTAAAAATTCGTCGGACTCCGACGAAGCCAATTCTCGATACGTTGTGACCGGCAAGCTTCCAGTAGCTATTCCAATCGAGTTTTCCCGAATTATCGGACCCGGATTAGAAATTTCACCACTTTTTACGATTTCTCGATTTTCTCGATTTTTCCTAGTGGTACCCCTAGGGAAATCCGTAAAAATTCGTCGGACTCCGACGAAGCCAATTCTCGATGCGTTGTGACCGGCAAGCTTCCAGTAGCTATTCCAATCGAGTTTTCTCGAATTATCGGACCCGGATCAGAAATTTCACCACTTTTTACGATTTCTCGATTTTCCCTAGTGGTACCCCTAGGAAAATCTGTAAAAATTCGTCGGACTCCGACGAAGCCAATTCTCGATGCGTTGTGATCGGCAAGCTTGCAGTAGCTATTCCAAACGAGTTTTCCCGAATTATCGGACCCGAATCAGAAATTTCATCACTTTTTACGATTTCTCGATTTTCCCTAGTGGTACCCCTAGGAAAATCCGTAAAAATTCGTCGGACTCCGACGAAGCCAATTCTCGATGCGTTGTGACCGGCAAGCTTCCAGTAGCTATTCCAATCAAGTTTTCCCGAATTATCGGACCCGGATCAGAAATTTCACCACTTTTTACGATTTCTCGATTTTTTCGATTTTCTCTAGTGGTACCCCTAGGGAAATCCGTAAAAATTCGTCGGACTCCGACGAAGCCAATTCTCGATGCGTTGTGACCGGCAAGCTTCCAGTAGCTATTCCAATCGAGTTTTCTCGAATTATCGGACCCGGATCAGAAATTTCACCACTTTTTACGATTTCTCGATTTTCCCTAGTGGTACCCCTAGGGAAATCAGAAAAAATTCGTCGGACTCCGACGAAGCCAATTCTCGATGCGTTGTGATCGGCAAGCTTGCAGTAGCTATTCCAAACGAGTTTTCCCGAATTATCGGACCCGAATCAGAAATTTCATCACTTTTTACGATTTCTCGATTTTCCCTAGTGGTACCCCTAGGGAAATCCGTAAAAATTCGTCGGACTCCGACGAAGCCAATTCTCGATGCGTTGTGACCGGCAAGCTTCCAGTAGCTATTCCAATCGAGTTTTCCCGAATTATCGGACCCGGATCAGAAATTTCACCACTTTTTACGATTTCTCGATTTTCCCTAGTGGTACCCCTAGGGAAATCCGTAAAAATTCGTCGGACTCCGACGAAGCCAATTCTCGATGCGTTGTGACCGGCAAGCTTCCAGTAGCTATTCCAATCGAGTTTTCCCGAATTATCGGACCCAGATCAGAAATTTCACCACTTTTTACGATTTCTCGATTTTCCCTAGTGGTACCCCCAGGGAAATCTGTAAAAATTCGTCGGACTCCGACGAAGCCAATTCTCGATGCGTTGTGACCGGCAAGCTTCCAGTAGCTATTTTAAACGAGTTTTCCCGAATTATCGGACCCGAATCAGAAATTTCATCACTTTTTACCATTTCTCGATTTTCCCTAGTGGTACCCCTAGGGAAATCCGTAAAAATTCGTCGGACTCCGACGAAGCCAATTCTCGATGCGTTGTGACCGGCAAGCTTCCAGTAGCTATTCCAATCGAGTTTTCCCGAATTATCGGACCCGAATCAGAAATTTCAACACTTTTTACGATATCTCGATTTTTGTGATTTTCCCTAGTGGTACCCCTAGGGAAATCCGTCAAAATTCGTCGGACTCCGACGAAGCCAATTCTCGATGCGTTGTGACCGGCAAGCTTCCAGTAGCTATTCCAATCGAGTTTTCCCGAATTATCGGACCCGGATCAGAAATTTCATCACTTTTTATGATTTCTCGATTTTCCCTAGTGGTACCCCTAGGGAAATCCGTAAAAATTCGTCGGACTCCGACGAAGCCAATTCTCGATACGTTGTGACCGGCAAGCTTCCAGTAGCTATTCCAATCGAGTTTTCCCGAATTATCGGACCCGGATCAGAAATTTCACCACTTTTTACGATTTCTCGATTTTCTCGATTTTTCCTAGTGGTACCCCTAGGGAAATCCGTAAAAATTCGTCGGACTCCGACGAAGCCAATTCTCGATGCGTTGTGACCGGCAAGCTTCCAGTAGCTATTCCAATCGAGTTTTCTCGAATTATCGGACCCGGATCAGAAATTTCACCACTTTTTACGATTTCTCGATTTTCCCTAGTGGTACCCCTAGGGAAATCTGTAAAAATTCGTCGGACTCCGACGAAGCCAATTCTCGATGCGTTGTGATCGGCAAGCTTGCAGTAGCTATTCCAAACGAGTTTTCCCGAATTATCGGACCCGAATCAGAAATTTCATCACTTTTTACGATTTCTCGATTTTCCCTAGTGGTACCCCTAGGGAAATCCGTAAAAATTCGTCGGACTCCGACGAAGCCAATTCTCGATGCGTTGTGACCGGCAAGCTTCCAGTAGCTATTCCAATCGAGTTTTCCCGAATTATCGGACCCGAATCAGAAATTTCAACACTTTTTACGATATCTCGATTTTGGTGATTTTCCATAGTGGTACCCCTAGGGAAATCCGTAAAAATTCGTCGGACTCCGACGAAGCCAATTCTCGATGCGTTGTGACCGACAAGCTTCCAGTAGCTATTCCAATCGAGTTTTCCCGAATTATCGGACCCGGATCAGAAATTTCACCACTTTTTACGATTTCTCAATTTTCCCTAGTGGTGCCCCTAGGGAAATCCGTAAAAATTCGTCGGACTCCGACGAAGCCAATTCTCGATGCGTTGTGACCGGAAAGCTTCCAGTAGCTATTCCAATCGAGTTTTCCCGAATTATCGGACCCGAATCAGAAATTTCACCACTTTTTACGATTTCTCGATTTTCCCTAGTGGTACCCCTAGGGAAATCCGTAAAAATTCGTCGGACTCCGACGAAGCCAATTCTCGATGCGTTGTGACCGGCAAGCTTCCAGTAGCTATTCCAATTGAGTTTTCCCGAATTATCGGACCCGGATCAGCAATTTCACCACTTTTTACGATATCTCGATTTTGGTGATTTTCCCTAGTGGTACCCCTAGGAAAATCCGTAAAAATTCGTCATACTTTGACGAAGCCAATTCTCGATGCGTTGTGACCGGCAAGCTTCCAGTAGCTATTCCAATCGAGTTTTCCCGAATTATCGGACCCGGATCAGAAATTTCACCACTTTTTACGATTTCTCGATTTTGGTGTTTTTCCCTAGTGGTACCCCTAGGGAAATCCGTAAAAATTCGTCGGACTCCGACGAAGCCAATTCTCGATGCGTTGTGACCGGCAAGATTCCAGTGGCTATTCCAATCGAGTTTTCCCGAATTATCGGACCCGGATCAGAAATTTCACCACTTTTTACGATTTCTCGATTTTGGTGATTTTCCCTAGAGGTACCCCTAGGTAAATCCGTAAAAATTTTTCGGACTCCGACGAAGCCAATTCTCGATGCGTTGTGACCGGCAAGCTTCCAGTAGCTATTCCAATCGAGTTTTCCCGAATTATCGGACCCGGATCAAAAATTTCATCACTTTTTACGATTTCTCGATTTTCCCTAGTGGTACCCCTAGGGAAATCCGTAAAAATTCGTCGGACTCCGAGGAAGCCAATTCTCGATGCGTTTTGACCGGCAAGCTTGCAGTAGCTATTCCAATCGAGTTTTCCCGAATTATCGGACCCGGATCAGAAATTTCACCACTTTTTACGATTTCTCGATTTTCCCTGGTACCCCTGGGGAAATCCGTAAAAATTCGTCGGACTCCGACGAAACCAATTCTCGATGCGTTGTGACCGGCAAGCTTCCAGTAGCTATTCCAATCGAGTTTTCCCGAATTATCGGACCCGGATCAGAAATTTCATCACTTTTTACGATTTCTCGATTTTCCCTAGTGGTACCCCTAGGGAAATCCGTAAAAATTCGTCGGACTCCGACGAAGCCAATTCTCGATGCGTTGTGACCGGCAAGCTTCCAGTAGCTTTTCCAATCGAGTTTTCCCGAATTATCGGACCCGGATCAGAAATTTCATTACTTTTTACGATTTCTCGATTTTCCCTAGTGGTACCCCTAGGGAAATCCGTAAAAATTCGTCGGACTCCGACGAAGCCAATTCTCGATGTGTTGTGACCGGCAAGCTTCCAGTAGCTATTCCAATCGAGTTTTCCCGAATTATCGGACCCGGATCAGAAATTTCATCACTTTTTACGATTTCTCGATTTTCCCTAGCGGTACCCCTAGGGAAATCCGTAAAAATTCGTCGGACTCCGACGAAGCCAATTCTCGATGCGTTGAGACCGGCAAGCTTCCAGTAGCTATTCCAATCGAGTTTTCCCGAATTATCGGACCCGGATCAGAAATTTCATCACTTTTTACGATTTCTCGATTTTCCCTAGTGGTACCCCTAGGAAAATCCGTAAAAATTCGTCGGACTCCGACGAAGCCAATTCTCGATGCGTTGAGACCGGCAAGCTTCCAGTAGCTATTCCAATCGAGTTTTCCCGAATTATCGGACCCGGATCAGAAATTTCATTACTTTTTACGATTTCTCGATTTTCCCTAGTGGTAACCCTAGGGAAATCCGTAAAAATTCGTCGGACTCCGACGAAGCCAATTCTCGATGCGTTGTGACCGGCAAGCTTCCAGTAGTTATTCCAATCGAGTTTTCCCGAATTATCGGACCCGTATCAGAAATTTCACCACTTTTTACGATTTCTCAATTTTCCCTAGTGGTACCCCTAGGGAAATCCGTAAAAATTCGTCGGACTCCGACAAAGTCAATTCTCGATGCGTTGTGACCGGCAAGCTTCCAGTAGCTATTCCAATCGAGTTTTCCCGAATTATCGGACCCGAATCAGAAATTTCACAACTTTTTACGATTTCTCGATTTTCCCTAGTGGTACCCCTAGGGAAATCCGTAAAAATTCGTCGGACTCCGACGAAGCCAATTCTCGATGCGTTGTGACCGGCAAGCTTCCAGTAGCTATTCCAATTGAGTTTTCCCGAATTATCGGACCCGGATCAGAAATTTCACCACTTTTTACGATATCTCGATTTTGGTGATTTTCCCTAGTGGTACCCCTAGGGAAATCCGTAAAAATTCGTCATACTTTGACGAAGCCAATTCTCGATGCGTTGTGACCGGCAAGCTTCCAGTAGCTATTCCAATCGAGTTTTCCCGAATTATCGGACCCGGATCAGAAATTTCACCAGTTTTTACGATTTCTCGATTTTCCCTAGTGGTACCCCTAGGGAAATCCGTAAAAATTCGTCGGACTCCGACGAAGCAAATTCTCGATGCGTTGTGACCAGCAAGCTTCCAGTAGCTATTCCAATCGAGTTTTCCCGAATTATCGGACCCGGATTAGAAATTTCACCACTTTTTACGATTTCTCGATTTTCCCTAGTGGTACCCCTAGGGAAATCCGTAAAAATTCGTCGGACTCCGACGAAGCCAATTCTCGATGCGTTGTGACCGACAAGCTTCCAGTAGCTATTCCAATCGAGTTTTTCCGAATTATCGGACCCGGATCAGAAATTTCACCAATTTTTACGATTTCTCGATTTTGGTGATTTTCCCTAGTGGTACCCCTAGGGAAATCAGTAAAAATTCGTCGGACTCCGACGAAGCCAATTCTCGATGCATTGTGACCTGCAAGCTTCCAGTAGCTATTCCAATCGAGTTTTCCCGAATTATCGGACCCGGATAAGAAATTTCACCAGTTTTTACGATTTCTCGATTTTGGTGATTTTCCCTAGTGGTACCCCTAGGGAAATCCGTAAAAATTCGTCGGACTCCGACGAAGCCAATTCTCGATGCGTTGTGACCGATAAGCTTCCAGTAGCTATTCCAATCGAGTTTTCCCGAATTATCGGACCCGGATCAGAAATTTCACCACTTTTTACGATTTCTCAATTTTTCCTAGTGGTACCCCTAGGGAAATCCGTAAAAATTCGCGGACTCCGACGAAGCTAATTCTCGATGTGTTGTGACCGGCAAGCTTCCAGTAGCTATTCCAATCGAGTTTTCCCGAATTATCGGACCCGAATCAGAAATTTCACCACTTTTTACGATTTCTCGATTTTGGTGATTTTCCCTAGTGGTACCCCTAGGGAAATCCGTAAAAATTCGTCGGACTCTGACGAAGCCAATTCTCGATGCGTTATGACCGGCAAGCTTCCAGTAGCTATTCCAATCGAGTTTTCCCGAATTATCGGACCCGGATCAGAAATTTCACCACTTTTTACGATTTCTCAATTTTCCCTAGTGGTACCCCTAGGGAAATCCGTAAAAATTCGTCGGACTCCGACGAAGCCAATTCTCGATGCGTTGTGACCGGCAAGCTTCCAGTAGCTATTCCAATCGAGTTTTCCCGAATTATCGGACCCGAATCAGAAATTTCAACACTTTTTACGATATCTCGATTTTGGTGATTTTCCCTAGTGGTACCCCTAGGGAAATTCGTCAAAATTCGTCGGACTCCGACGAAGCCAATTCTCGATGCGTTGTGACTGACAAGCTTCCAGTAGCTATTCCAATCGAGTTTTCCCGAATTATCGGACCCGGATCAGAAATTTCACCACTTTTTACGATTTCTCAATTTTCCCTAGTGGTACCCCTAGGGAAATCCGTAAAAATTCGTCGGACTCCGACAAAGCCAATTCTCGATGCGTTGTGACCGGCAAGCTTCCAGTAGCTATTCCAATCGAGTTTTCCCGAATTATCGGACCCGAATCAGAAATTTCACCACTTTTTACGATTTCTCGATTGTCCCTAGTGGTACCCCTAGGGAAATCCGTAAAAATTCGTCGGACTCCGACGAAGCCAATTCTCGATGCGTTGTGACCGGCAAGCTTCCAGTAGCTATTCCAATTGAGTTTTCCCGAATTATCGGACCCGGATCAGAAATTTCACCACTTTTTACGATATCTCGATTTTGGTGATTTTCCCTAGTGGTACCCCTAGGGAAATCCGTAAAAATTCGTCATACTCCGACGAAGCCAATTCTCGATGCGTTGTGACCGGCAAGCTTCCAGTAGCTATTCCAATCGAGTTTTCCCCAATTATCGGACCCGGATCAGAAATTTCACCACTTTTTACGATTTCTCGATTTTTGTGATTTTCCCTAGTGGTACCCCTAGGGAATTCCGTAAAAATTCGTCGGACTCCGACGAAGCCAATTCTCGATGCGTTGTGACCGGCAAGCTTCCAGTAGCTATTCCAATCGAGTTTTCCCGAATTATCGGACCCGGATCAGAAATTTCATCACTTTTTACGATTTCTCGATTTTCCCTAGTGGTACCCCTAGGGAAATCCGTAAAAATTTGTCGGACTCCGACGAAGCCAATTCTCTATGCGTTGTGACCGGCAAGCTTCCAGTAGCTATTCCAATCGAGTTTTCCCGAATTATCGGACCCGGATCAGAAATTTCATCAATTTTTACGATTTCTCGATTTTACCTAGTGGTACCCCTAGGGAAATCCGTAAAAATTCGTCGGACTCCGACGAAGCCAATTCTCGATGCGTTGTGACCGGAAAGCTTGCAGTAGCTATTCCAATCGAGTTTTCCCGAATTATCGGACCCGGATCAGAAATTTCACCACTTTTTACGATTTCTCAATTTTCCCTAGTGGTACCCCTAGGGAAATCCGTAAAAATTCGCGGACTCCGACGAAGCCAATTCTCGATGCGTTTTGACCGGCAAGCTTCCAGTAGCTATTCCAATCGAGTTTTCCCGAATTATCGGACCTGAATCAGAAATTTCACCACTTTTTACGATTTCTCGATTTTGGTGATTTTCCCTAGTGGTAACCCTAGGGAAATCCGTAGAAATTCGTCGGACTCTGACGAAGCCAATTCTCGATGCGTTATGACCGGCAAGCTTCCTGTAGCTATTCCAATCGAGTTTTCCCGAATTATCGGACCCGGATCAGAAATTTCACCACTTTTTACGATTTCTCAATTTTCCCTAGTGGTACCCCTAAGGAAATCCGTAAAAATTCGTCGGACTCCGACGAAGCCAATTCTCGATGCGTTGTGACCGGCAAGCTTCCAGTAGCTATTCCAATCGAGTTTTCCCGAATTATCGGACCCGAATCAGAAATTTCAACACTTTTTACGATATCTCGATTTTGGTGATTTTCCCTAGTGGTACCCCTAGGGAAATCCGTCAAAATTCGTCGGACTCCGACGAAGCCAATTCTCGATGCGTTGTGACCGACAAGCTTCCAGTAGCTATTCCAATCGAGTTTTCCCGAATTATCGGACCCGGATCAGAAATTTCACCACTTTTTACGATTTCTCAATTTTTCCTAGTGGTACCCCTAAGGAAATCCGTAAAAATTCGTCGGACTCCGACGAAGCCAATTCTCGATGCGTTGTGACCGGAAAGCTTCCAGTAGCTATTCCAATCGAGTTTTCCCGAATTATCGGACCCGGATCAGAAATTTCATCACTTTTTACGATTTCTCGATTTTCCCTAGTGGTACCCCTGGGAAAATCCGTAAAAATTCGTCGGACTCCGACGAAGCCAATTCTCGATGCGTTGTGACCGGAAAGCTTCCAGTAGCTATTCCAATCGAGTTTTCCCGAATTATCGGACCCGGATCAGAAATTTCATCACTTTTTACGATTTCTCGATTTTCCCTAGTGGTACCCCTATGGAAATCCGTAAAAATTCGTCGGACTCCGAGGAAGCCAATTCTCGATGCGTTGTGACCGGCAAGCTTGCAGTAGCTATTCCAATCGAGTTTTCCCGAATTATCGGACCCGGATCAGAAATTTCACCACTTTTTACGATTTCTCGATTTTCCCTAGTGGTACCCCTAGGGAAATCCGTAATAATTCGTCGGACTCCGACGAAGCCAATTCTCTATGCGTTGTGACCGGCAAACTTCCAGTAGCTATTCCAATCGAGTTTTCCCGAATTATCGGACCCGGATCAGAAATTTCATCACTTTTTACGATTTCTCGATTTTCCCTAGTGGTACCCCTAGGGAAATCCGTAAAAATTCGTCGGACTCCGAGGAAGCCAATTCTCGATGCGTTGTGACCGGCAAGCTTGCAGTATCTATTCCAATCGAGTTTTCCCGAATTATCGGACCCGGATCAGAAATTTCACCACTTTTTACGATTTCTCGATTTTCCCTAGTGGTACCCCTGGGGAAATCCGTAAAAATTCGTCGGACTCCGACGAAACCAATTCTCGATGCGTTGTGACCGGCAAGCTTCCAGTAGCTATTCCAATCGAGTTTTCCCGAATTATCGGACCCGGATCAGAAATTTCATCACTTTTTAAGATTTCTCGATTTTCCCTAGTGGTACCCCTAGGGAAATCCGTAAAAATTCGTCGCACTCCGACGAAGCCAATTCTCGATGCGTTGTGACCGGCAAGCTTCCAGTAGCTATTCCAATCGAGTTTTCCCGAATTATCGGACCCGGATCAAAAATTTCATTACTTTTTACGATTTCTCGATTTTCCCTAGTGGTACCCCTAGGGAAATCCGTAAAAATTCGTCGGACTCCGACGAAACCAATTCTCGATGCGTTGTGACCGGCAAGCTTCCAGTAGCTATTCCAATCGAGTTTTCCCGAATTATCGGACCCGGATCAGAAATTTCATCACTTTTTACGATTTCTCGATTTTCCCTAGCGGTACCCCTAGGGAAATCCGTAAAAATTCGTCGGACTCCGACGAAGCCAATTCTCGATGCGTTGAGACCGGCAAGCTTCCAGTAGCTATTCCAATCGAGTTTTCCCGAATTATCGGACCCGGATCAGAAATTTCATCACTTTTTACGATTTCTCGATTTTCCCTAGTGGTACCCCTAGGAAAATCCGTAAAAATTCGTCGGACTCCGACGAAGCCAATTCTCGATGCGTTGTGACCGGCAAGCTTGCAGTAGCTATTCCAATCGAGTTTTAACGAATTATCGGACCCGGATCAGAAATTTCACCACTTTTTACGATTTCTCGATTTTCCCTAGTGGTACCCCTAGGGAAATCCGTAATAATTCGTCGGACTCCGACGAAGCCAATTCTCTATGCGTTGTGACCGGCAAGCTTCCAGTAGCTATTCCAATCGAGTTTTCCCAAATTATCGGACCCGGATCAGAAATTTCATCACTTTTTACGATTTCTCGATTTTCCCAAGTGGTACCCCTAGGGAAATCCGTAAAAATTCGTCGGACTCCGACGAAGCCAATTCTCGATGCGTTGTGACCGGCAAGCTTCCAGTAGCTATTCCAATCGAGTTTTCCCGAATTATCGGACCCGGATCACAAATTTCACCACTTTTTACGATTTCTCGATTTTCTCGATTTTCCCTAGTGGTACCCCTAGGGAAATCCGTAATAATTCGTCGGACTCCGACGAAGCCAATTCTCTATGCGTTGTGACCGGCAAGCTTCCAGTAGCTATTCCAATCGAGTTTTCCCGAATTATTGGACCCGGATCACAAATTTCACCACTTTTTACGATTTCTCGATTTTCCCTAGTGGTACCCCTAGGGAAATCAGTAAAAATTCGTCGGACTCCGACGAAGCCAATTCTCGATGCGTTGTGACCGGCAAGCTTCCAGTAGCTATTCCAATCGAGTTTTCCCGAATTATCGGACCCGGATCAGAAATTTCACCACTTTTTACGATTTCTCGTTTTTGGTGATTTTCCCTAGTGGTACCCCTAGGGAAATCCGTAAAAATTCGTCGGACTCGGACGAAGCCATTTCTCGATGCGTTGTAACCGGCAAGCTTCCAGTAGCTATTCCAATTGAGTTTTCCCGAATTATCGGACTCAGATCAGAAATTTCACCACTTTTTACGATTTCTCGATTTTACCTAGTGGTACCCCTAGGGAAATCCGTAAAAATTCGTCGGACTTCGACGAAGCCATTTCTCGATGCGTTGTGACCGGCAAGCTTCCAGTAGCTATTCCAATCGAGTTTTCCCGAATTATCGGACTCGGATCAGAAATTTCACCACTTTTTACGATTTCTCGATTTTACCTAGTGGTACCAATAGGGAAATCCGTAACAATTCGTCGGACTCCGACGAAGACAATTCTCGATGCGTTGTGACGGGCAAGCTTCCAGTAGCTATTACAATCGAGTTTTCCCGAATTATCGGACCCGGATCAGAAATTTCACCACTTTTTACGATTTCTCGATTTTCCCTAGTGGTACCCCTAGGGAAATCCGTAATAATTCGTCGGACTCCGACGAAACCAATTCTCGATGCGTTGTGACCGGCAAGCTTCCAGTAGCTTTTACAATCGAGTTTTCCCGAATTAACGGACCCGGATCAGAAATTTCACCACTTTTTACGATTTCTCGATTTTCCCTAGTGGTACCCCTGGGGAAATCCGTAATAATTCGTCGGACTCCGACGAAACTAATTCTCGATGCGTTATGACCGGCAAGCTTCCAGTAGCTATTCCAATCGAGTTTTCCCGAATTATCGGACCCGGATCAGAAATTTCACCACTTTTTGCGATTTCTCGATTTTCCCTAGTGGTACCCCTAGGGAAATCCGTAAAAATTCGTCGGACTCCGACGAAGCCAATTCTCGATGCGTTGTGACCGGCAAGCTTCCAGTAGCTATTCCAATCGAGTTTTCCCGAATTATCGGACCCGGATCAGAAATTTCATCACTTTTTACGATTTCTCGATTTTCCCTAGCGGTACCCCTAGGGAAATCCGTAAAAATTCGTCGGACTCCGACGAAGCCAATTCTCGATGCGTTGAGACCGGCAAGCTTCCAGTAGCTATTCCAATCGAGTTTTCCCGAATTATCGGACCCGGATCAGAAATTTCACCACTTTTTACGATTTCTCGATTTTCGCTAGTGGTACCCCTAGGGAAATCCGTAATAATTCGTCGGACTCCGACGAAGCCAATTGTAACACCCCTATACCCCCGGTAAGGAATATTGGGGCGTTACGCGGACACTTACGTATACTTGTACATGCATTAGTGGAAGCGATAGCATAAACACATCCCTTTAAAAGTAATTAAATACTACACTTGGGCCCACTTGCATTTCATATTAACTATATATATGCATTTACATGTTCATATTACATCTGTTTTCATTTAGCTTTACATATACATTTACATGTAACAACTATACTCTTATATTACATAATGATGTTACTCAAAATGTAAAAACTCTATTTCTAACTTGTAAAAAGATATAACAAAACTCCTAGTGGCCTTGACCCGCAGATGTCCGCTCACTGATCCGAACCTGTATACCTACACGGAAATAAACATCCGTGCTAAGCGATAACGCTTAGTGGGGATGAAAATAATGCAAAGGACTTCTTTACGAAGTCACAATTAAATCACACAATCATATATCTCATGCATATAACTTTTATACATATATATAATATCTACTCTTTTACTTGTTCATGCACACTACAACTTGTACATATCATTTATTCAAATATACACTATCATGTGTCCATATTCATGTAAACACACTCATATAATCATGTACTTGTATACAGAACTGTAATGTACTTCAACATTACTTTCATGTACTATAGCTTTATTCGAAGCAACACTATAATCATCTCAAGTTCACTGCACAATATTTAACAAAACAAGCCTGAATTCCTTTCATGGTGGATACGGGTAACTCTGGATACTGTTAAAGTATCTTACATGTGGAGAATTAACTCAACTCTATGGAATACAAAAGGTATTCCGAACTCTGGGCACAATTAAGGCCAACTCTAGCAGCTGCACTCTAGCCCTTTATAAGCATGCTTATCTATCCACTATAACGGTAATCAGGCTCAATACCAACTCACACACAATACACAGATATCAACTCACCAACTAAGAGCATGTAACATTTAAATTTTATGCATTTACTCTTATATAACATCATTATATACTTGTATTCAACTCATTATATAAACATCATGCAAAGCAAGACAAAAGAAAACACTTTCTTTAAAACAACTAAAACAGGATGCAAAAAGGTTCACTGTCGCGATCGCGACAGAAGTCGCGCTCGCGACAGAAGCCAAGTTCATTGTCGCGACAAGAGGTCGCGCTCGTGCCAGGAGTCAAGTTCATTGTCGCGACAAGAGGTCGCGCTCGCGCCAGAAGTCAAGTTCATTGTCGCGATCGCAACAAGAGGTCGCGCTCGCGACAGAAGATAGATTACAAAAAGGCTCTATACTCTATACCAAATGCATTATATAACAATTCCTAAGTTCATACACCTTTATCATGTCATTTACTATACTTCCTACAACTATACATTGTTACTTTATTAGTTAAATTACTAACTTTAATCATACTCAAATGCATTTTTCCATTAACAACTAATTTGTAATCATTTAGGAGCCCTAATCATGTATAAAACGTTAAGGGGAAAGGCAAGGGGTTTACCCAAGCCAACCATGGGCTCAAAATAAAGAAAAAAGAGCTTAATATAGGTTGTTCTGTCGTGAGGTCGCGACCACTGTCGCGCTCGCGACAGAGGCTCGCCTCAGGAGCCTCATGAGACTGCTTTTTACCCTGATCTTGTATCGTCTAAACCGACCTCTAAACGTCATTTTTAGGCAAAGTGTTCTTCTTAACAATTGTTCTCTAGGATGTTATCTTTCAAATGGGAAAATTTTTAGGTCATTTGGACATCTAGAACTCTAAATATGATTCAAACAATCTATGCTGTTCCAGTGAACCCGTCAGAACAGGGTCACCTACGTTCTAATTACTTTTGAGGATACCTAGAGCCAGAATTAGATCAAGCACCCTCTTAGACATTTTTAGACACGAATCTTATCTTTCATATGAAATTGGAATCAACACAATTGGAGTCCTATAACTCTACTTATAAGAAATACTGTACACTGGGGTCTAATAACAAATAAGCAGAATTTCACAACATCAAACTCTATTATCAACACAAACACTCAAATGATCAAGTTACATACTTTAAACATATATACACTTGTCATAAGCACTATAAGCAATCAAAATGAACATCTTGAGCTAATTAAAGCTCATCAAGCATCTCTTTATTTTCACATGTCTTTGTTCAAGCATTTTTCATGTAAACACATGCAAAATTAATGCAATTCACACTCGATCCCTACCTCTAGGAACTCGATCACAGTTCTCTACTCGTTCCGATCTTCTCTTTTCCTTTATTGACTCTCTTGCCTCCAACTTGCACCAAAACCACACACAAAGCACTTGGGTTTACTTTTCTTTTAACTTTAAATCAAAATAAAGAGAAAAAGGAGGTCAGATCGGAAAACAAATTAAACTAACCTTCTGAAGAGATCTAATCAAGTCTTATGATGCTCTCTATAAGCCACCTCAAATGGTTCTCTCAAAGAACTAAGCATGTGAAGAAGAAGAGGGACAAGAGAGAGGGCAAAGCAAGGTGGACGGCTAACTAAAGAAAAGAGAAAGAAAGAAAAAGAGTAGTGGCCAAAGCATGGAAATCCAACAGGAATAAGAACCAAAATAACTAGTCAACTCTCATCCAAATTCAATTACAATTATAAATGCCAACAAATCTCATTTAATGCCACTTACTTCCATTCAATGCCAACCACTCTCATTAATCCATTTCCATCCAAAAAGTCCCATGCCACATGTCACTCTCTCTTGTAGCCATGTGTCACTTCGCTACGATGCCACTTGGCACACTCCTACGATGCCACTTGTCAAACTCTTATGCCGCCACTTGTCACTCCTCTACTATGCCACTTGTCAAACTCTTATGCCGCCACTTGTCACTCCTCTATGACACCATGTGTCAACTCACTACAACCCCAAGTCTCTTAGTCCCACTTATGCAAGCATCTCACGAGAGGGTTCTGTCGCGCTCGCGACGCTTGTCGCGCTCGCGACAGAATGCTCACATCCACTCTAACCAGCTGTAGTTGGGAAAACGCTGGAGTGTTCTGTCGCGCCCGCGACACTTGTCGCGCTCGCGACAGAACTCTCACACACAACACCTACTTATCCGAACAAAAACTCCGTAATTCTTCTAGGGCCATTTTGGGGTGTGACACCAATTCTCTATGCGTTGTGACCGGCAAGCTTCCAGTAGCTATTCCAATCGAGTTTTCCAGAATTATCGGACCCGGATCAGAAATTTCATCACTTTTTACGATTTCTCAATTTTCCCTAGTGGTACCCCTAGGAAAATCCGTAAAAATTCGTCGGACTCAGACGAAGCCAATTCTCGATGCGTTGTGACCGGCAAGCTTCCAGTAGCTATTCCAATCGATTTTTCCCGAATTATCGGACCCGGATCACAAATTTCACCACTTTTTACGATTTCTCGATTTTGGTGATTTTCCCTAGTGGTACCCCTAGGGAAATCCGTAAAAATTCGTCGGACTCCGACGAAGCCAATTCTCGATGCGTTGTGACCGGCAAGCTTCCAGTAGCAATTCCAATCGAGTTTTCCCGAATTATCGGACCCGGATCACAAATTTCACCACTTTTTAGGATTTCTCGATTTTGGTGATTTTCCCTAGTGGTACCCCTAGGGAAATCCGTAAAAATTCGTCGGACTCCGACGAAGCCAATTCTCGATGCGTTGTGACCGGCAATCTTCCAGTAGCTATTCCAATCGAGTTTTCCCGAATTATCGGACCCGGATCAGAAATTTCACCACTTTTTACGATTTCTCGATTTTCCCTAGTGGTACCCCTAGGGAAATTCGTAAAAATTCGTCGGACTCCGACGAAGCCAAATCTCGATGAGTTGTGACCGGCAAGCTTCCAGTAGCTATTCCAATCGAGTTTTCCCGAATTATCGGACCCGGATCAGAAATTTTACCACTTTTTACGATTTCTCGATTTTCCCTAGTGGTACCCCTAGGAAAATCCGTAAAAATTCGTCGGACTCCGACGAAGCCAATTCTCGATGCGTTGTGACCGGCAAGCTTGCAGTAGCTATTCCAATCGAGTTTTCCCGAATTATCGGACCCGGATCAGAAATTTCACCACTTTTTACGATTTCTCGATTTTCCCTAGTGGTACCCCTAGGGAAATCCGTAATAGTTCGTCGGACTCCGACGAAGCCAATTCTCGATGTGTTGTGACCGGCAAGCTTGCAGTAGCTATTCCAATCGAGTTTTAATGAATTATCGGACCCGGATCAGAAATTTCACCACTTTTTACGATTTCTCGATTTTCCCTAATGGTACCCCTAGGGAAATCCGTAAAAATTCGTCGGACTCCGACGAAGCCAATTCTCGATGCGTTGTGACCGGCAATCTTCCAGTAGCTATTCCAATCGAGTTTTCCCGAATTATCGGACCCGAATCAGAAATTTCACCACTTTTTACGATTTCTCGATTTTCCCTAGTGGTACCCCTAGGGAAATCCGTAATAATTCGTCGGACTCCGACGAAGCCAATTCTCTATGCGTTGTGACCGGCAAGCTTCCAGTAGCTATTCCAATCGAGTTTTCCCGAATTATCGGACCCGGATCAGAAATTTCACCACTTTTTACGATTTCTCGATTTTCCCTAGTGGTACCCCTAGGGAAATCCGTAAAAATTCGTCGGACTCCGACGAAGCCAATTCTCGATGCGTTGTGACCGGCAAGCTTCCAGTAGCTATTCCAATCGAGTTTTCCCGAATTATCGGACCCGGATCACAAATTTCACCACTTTTTACGATTTCTCGATTTTGGTGATTTTCCCTAGTGGTACCCCTAGGAAAATCCGTAAAAATTCGTCGGACTCCGACGAAGCCAATTCTCGATGCGTTGTGACCGGCAAGCTTCCAGTAGCTATTCCAATCGAGTTTTCCCGAATTATCGGACCCGGATCACAAATTTCACCACTTTTTACGATTTCTCGATTTTGGTGATTTTCCCTAGTGGTACCCCTAGGGAAATCCGTAAAAATTCGTCGGACTCCGACGAAGCCAATTCTCGATGCGTTGTGACCGGCAAGCTTCCAGTAGCTATTCCAATCGAGTTTTCCCGAATTATCGGACCCGGATCAGAAATTTCACCACTTTTTACGATTTCTCGATTTTCCCTAGTGGTACCCCTAGGGAAATTCGTAAAAATTCGTCGGACTCCGACGAAGCCAAATCTCGATGAGTTGTGACCGGCAAGCTTCCAGTAGCTATTCCAATCGAGTTTTCCCGAATTATCGGACCCGGATCAGAAATTTTACCACTTTTTACGATTTCTCGATTTTCCCTAGTGGTACCCCTAGGAAAATCCGTAAAAATTCGTCGGACTCCGACGAAGCCAATTCTCGATGCGTTGTGACCGGCATGCTTGCAGTAGCTATTCCAATCGAGTTTTCCCGAATTATCGGACCCGGATCAGAAATTTCACCACTTTTTACGATTTCTCGATTTTCCCTAGTGGTACCCCTAGGGAAATCCGTAATAATTCGTCGGACTCCGACGAAGCCAATTCTCGATGCGTTGTGACCGGCAAGCTTACAGTAGCTATTCCAATCGAGTTTTAACGAATTATCGGACCCGGATCAGAAATTTCACCACTTTTTACGATTTCTCGATTTTCCCTAGTGGTACCCCTAGGGAAATCCGTAAAAATTCGTCGGACTCCGACGAAGCCAATTCTCGATGCGTTGTGACCGGCAAGCTTCCAGTAGCTATTCCAATCGAGTTTTCCCGAATTATCGGACCCGAATCAGAAATTTCACCACTTTTTACGATTTCTCGATTTTCCCTAGTGGTACCCCTAGGGAAATCCGTAATAATTCGACGGACTCCGACGAAGCCAATTCTCTATGCGTTGTGACCGGAAAGCTTCCAGTAGCTATTCCAATCGAGTTTTCCCGAATTATCGGACCCGGATCAGAAATTTCACCACTTTTTACGATTTCTCGATTTTCCCTAGTGGTACCCCTAGGGAAATCCGTAAAAATTCGTCGGACTCCGACGAAGCCAATTCTCGATGCGTTGTGACCGGCAAGCTTCCAGTAGCTATTCCAATTGAGTTTTCCCGAATTATCGGACCCGGATCACAAATTTCACCACTTTTTACGATTTCTCGATTTTGGTGATTTTCCCTAGTGGTACCCCTAGGGAAATCCGTAAAAATTCGTCGGACTCCGACGAAGCCAATTCTCGATGCGTTGTGACCGGCAAGCTTCCAGTGGCTATTCCAATCGAGTTTTCCCAAATTATCGGACCCGGATCACAAATTTCACCACTTTTTACGATTTCTCGATTTTGGTGATTTTCCCTAGTGGTACCCCTAGGGAAATCCGTAAAAATTCGTCGGACTCCGACGAAGCCAATTCTCGATGCGTTGTGACCGGCAAGCTTCCAGTAGCTATTCCAATCGAGTTTTCCTGAATTATCGGACCCGGATCAGAAATTTCACCTCTTTTTACGATTTCTCGATTTTCCCTAGTGGTACCCCTAGGGAAATCCGTAAAAATTCGTCGGACTCCGACGAAGCCATTTCTCGATGCGTTGTGACCGGCAAGCTTCCAGTAGCTATTCCAATCGAGTTTTCCCGAATTATCGGACCCGGATCAGAAATTTAACGACTTTTTACGATTTCTCGATTTTCCCTAGTGGTACCCTTAGGGAAATCCGTAAAAATTCGTCGGACTCCAACGAAGCCAATTCTCGATGCGTTGTGACCGGCAAGCTTCCAGTAACTATTCCAATCGAGTTTTCCCGAATTATCGGACCCGGATCAGAAATTTCACCACTTTTTACGATTTCTCGTTTTTGGTGATTTTTCCTAGTGGTACCCCTAGGAAAATCCGTAAAAATTCGTCGGACTCCGACGAAGCCATTTCTCGATGCGTTGTGACCGGCAAGCTTCCAGTAGCTATTCCAAACGAGTTTTTCCGAATTATCGGACTCGGATCAGAAATTTCACCACTTTTTACGATTTCTCGATTTTACCTAGTGGTACCCCTAGGGAAATCCGTAAAAATTTGTCGGACTCCGACGAAGCCAATTCTCGATGCGTTGTGACTGGCAAGCATCCAGTAGCTATTCCAATCGAGTTTTCCCGAATTATCGGACCCGGATCAGAAATTTCACCACTTTTTAAGATTTTTCGATTTTCCCTAGTGGTACCCCTAGGGAAATCCGTAAAAATTCGTCGGACTCCGACGAAGCCAATTCTCGATGCGTTGTGACCGGCAAGCTTCCAGTAGCTATTCCAATCGAGTTTTCTCGAATTATCGGACCCGGATCACAAATTTCACCACTTTTTACGATTTCTCGATTTTGGTGATTTTCCCTAGTGGTACCCCTAGGGAAATCCGTAAAAATTCGTCGGACTCCGACGAAGCCATTTCTCGATGCGTTGTGACCGGCAAGCTTCCAGTAGCTATTCCAATCGAGTTTTCCCGAATTATCGGACTCGGATCAGAAATTTCACCACTTTTTACGATTTCTCGATTTTACCTAGTGGTACCCCTAGGGAAATCCGTAAAAATTCGTCGGACTCCGACGAAGCCAATTCTCGATGCGTTGTGACCGGCAAGCTTCCAGTAGCTATTCCAATCGAGTTTTCCCGAATTATCTGACCCGGATCAGAAATTTCACAACTTTTTACGATTTCTCGATTTTCCCAAGTGGTACCCCTAGGGAAATCCGTAAAAATTCGTCGGACTCCGACGAAGCCAATTCTCGATGCGTTGTGACCGGCAAGCTTCCAGTAGCTATTCCAATCGAGTTTTCCCGAATTATCGGACCCGGATCAGAAATTTCACCACTTTTTACGATTTCTCGATTTTCCCAAGTGGTAACCCTAGGGAAATCTGTAAAAATTCGTCGGACTCCGACGAAGCCAATTCTCGATGCGTTGTGACCGGCAAGCTTCCGGTAGCTATTCCAATCGAGTTTTCCCGAATTATCGGACCCGTATCACAAATTTCACCACTTTTTACGATTTCTCGATTTTCCCTAGTGGTACCCCTAGGGAAATCCGTAAAAATTCGTCGAACTCCGACGAAACCAATTCTCGATGCGTTGTGACCGGCAAGCTTCCAGTAGCTATTCCAATCGAGTTTTCCCGAATTATCGGACCCGTATCATAAATTTCACCACTTTTTACGATTTCTCGATTTTCCCTAGTGGTACCCCTAGGGAAATCCGTAAAAATTCATCGGACTCCGACGAAGCCAAATCTCGATGCGTTGTGACCGGCAAGCTTCCAGTAGCTATTCCAATCGAGTTTTCCCGAATTATCAGACCCGGATCACAAATTTCACCACTTTTTACGCTTTCTCGATTTTGGTGATTTTCCCTAGTGGTACCCCTAGGAAAATCCGTAAAAATTCGTCGGACTCCGATGAAGCCAATTCTCGATGCGTTGTGACCGGCAAGCTTCCAGTAGCTATTCCAATCGAGTTTTCCCGAATTATCGGACCCGGATCAGAAATTTCACCACTTTTTACGATTTCTCGATTTTGGTGATTTTCCCTAGTGGTACCCCTAGGGAATTCCGTAAAAATTCGTCGGACTCCGACGAAGCCAATTCTCGATGCGTTGTGACCGGCAAGCTTGCAGTAGCTATTCCAATCGAGTTTTCCCGAATTATCGGACCCGGATAAGAAATTTCACCACTTTTTACGATTTCTCGATTTTCCCTAGTGGTACCCCTAGGGAAATCCGTAATAATTCGTCGGACTCCGACGAAGCCAATTCTCGATGCGTTGTGACCGGAAAGCTTCCAGTAGCTATTCCAATCGAGTTTTCCCGAATTATCGGACCCGGATCAGAAATTTCATGACTTTTTACGATTTCTCGATTTTCCCTAGTGGTACCCCTAGGGAAATCCGTAAAAATTCGTCGGACTCCGACGAAGCCAATTCTCGATGCGTTGTGACCGGCAAGCTTCCAGTAGCTATTCCAATCGAGTTTTCCCGAATTATCGGACCCGGATCAGAAATCACACCACTTTTTACGATTTCTCGATTTTCCCTAGTGGTACCCCTAGGAAAATCCGTAAAAATTCGTCGGACTCCGACGAAGCCAATTCTCGATGCGTTGTGACCGGCAAACTTCCAGTAGCTATTCCAATCGAGTTTTCCCGAATTATCGGACCCGGATCAGAAATTTCACCACTTTTTACGATTTCTCGATTTTCCCAAGTGGTACCCCTAGGGAAATCCGTAAAAATTCGTCGGACTCCGACGAAGCCAATTCTCGATGCGTTGTGACCGGCAAGCTTCCAGTAGCTATTCCAATCGAGTTTTCCCGAATTATCGGACCCGGATCAGAAATTTCACCACTTTTTACGATTTCTCGATTTTCCCTAGTGGTACCCCTAGGGAAATCCGTAAAAATTCGTCGGACTCCGACGAAGCCAATTCTCGATGCGTTGTGACCGGCAAGCTTCCAGTAGCTATTCCAATCGAGTTTTCCCGAATTATCGGACCCGGATCACAAATTTCACCACTTTTTACGATTTCTCGATTTTGGTGATTTTCCCTAGTGGTACCCCTAGGGAAATCCGTAAAAATTCGTCGGACTCCGACGAAGCCAATTCTCGATGCGTTGTGACCGGCAAGCTTCCAGTAGCTATTCCAATCGAGTTTTCCCGAATTATCGGACCCGGATCACAAATTTCACCACTTTTTACGATTTCTCGATTTTGTTGATTTTCCCTAGTGGTACCCCTAGGGAAATCCGTAAAAATTCGTCGGACTCCGACGAAGCCAATTCTCGATGCGTTGTGACCGGCAAGCTTCCAGTAGCTATTCCAATCGAGTTTTCCCGAATTATCGGACCCGGATCAGAAATTTCACCACTTTTTACGATTTCTCGATTTTCCCTAGTGGTACCCCTAGGGAAATCCGTAAAAATTCGTCGGACTCCGACGAAGCCAATTCTCGGTGTGTTGTGACCGGCAAGCTTCCAGTAGCTATTCCAATCGAGTTTTCCCGAATTATCGGACCCGGATCAGAAATTTCACCACTTTTTACGATTTCTCGATTTTCCCAAGTGGTACCCCAAGGGAAATCCGTAAAAATTCGTCGGACTCCGACGAAGCCAATTCTCGATGCGTTGTGACCGGCAAGCTTGCAGTAGCTATTCCAATCGAGTTTTCCCGAATTATCGGACCCGGATCACAAATTTCACCACTTTTTACGATTTCTCGATTTTCCGTAGTGGTACCCCTAGGGAAATCCGTAAAAATTCGTCGGACTCCGACGAAGCCAATTCTCGATGCGTTGTGACCGGCAAGCTTCCAGTAGCTATTCCAATCGAGTTTTCCCGAATTATCGGCCCCGGATCACAAATTTCACCACTTTTTACGATTTCTCGATTTTGGTGATTTTCCCTAGTGGTACCCCTAGGGAAATCCGTAAAAATTCGTCGGACTCCGACGAAGCCAATTCTCGATGCGTTGTGACCGGCAATCTTCCAGTAGCTATTCCAATCGAGTTTTCCCGAATTATCGGACCCGGATCAGAAATTTCACCACTTTTTACGATTTCTCGATTTTGGTGATTTTCCCTAGTGGTACCCCTAGGGAATTCCGTAAAAATTCGTCGGACTCCGACGAAGCCAATTCTCGATGCGTTGTGACCGGCAAGCTTCCAGTAGCTATTCCAATCGAGTTTTCCCAAATTATCGGACCCGGATAATAAATTTCACCACTTTCTACGATTTCTCGATTTTGGTGATTTTCCCTAGTGATACCCCTAGGAAAATCCGTAAAAATTCGTCGGACTCCGACGAAGCCAATTCTCGATGCGTTGTGACCGGCATGCTTCCAGTAGCTATTTCAATCGAGTTTTCCCGAATTATCGGACCCGGATAAGAAATTTCACCACTTTTTACGATTTCTCGATTTTCACTAGTGGTACCCCTAGGGAAATCCGTAAATATTCGTCGGACTCCGACGAAGCCAATTCTCGATGCGTTGTAACCGGAAAGCTTCCAGTAGCTATTCCAATCGAGTTTTCCCGAATTATCAGACCCGGATCAGAATATTCACCACTTTTTACGATTTCTCGATTTTGGTGATTTTCCCTAGTGGTACCCCTTGAGAAATCCGTAAAAATTAGTCGGACTCCGATGAAGCCAATTCTCGATGCGTTTTGACCGGCAAGCGTCCAGTAGCTATTCCAATCGAGTTTTCCAGAATTATCGGACCCGGATCAGAAATTTCACCACTTTTTACGATTTCTCGATTTTTCCTAGTGGTACCCCTAGGGAAATCCGTAAAAATTCGTCGGACTCCGACGAAGCCAATTCTCGATGCGTTGTGACCGGCATGCTTCCAGTAGCTATTCCAATCGAGTTTTCCCGAATTATCGGACCCGGATCACAAATTTCACCACTTTTTACGATTTCTCGATTTTGGTGATTTTCCCTAGTGGTACCCCTAGGGAAATCCGTAAAAATTTGTCGGACTCCGACGAAGCCAATTCTCGATGCATTGTGACCGGCAAGCTTCCAGTAGCTATTCCAATCGAGTTTTCCCGAATTATCGGACCCGGATCAGAAATATCACCACTTTTTACGATTTCTCGATTTTCCCAAGTGAGACCCCTAGGGAAATCCGTAAAAACTCGTCGGACTCCGACGAAGCCAATTCTCGATGCGTTGTGACCGGCAAGCTTCCAGTAGCTATTCCAATCGAGTTTTCCCGAATTATTGGACCCGGATCAGAAATTTCACCACTTTTTACGATTTCTCGATTTTGGTGATTTTCCCTAGTGGTACCCCTAGGGAAATCCGTAAAAATTCGTCGGACTCCGACGAAGCCAATTCTCGATGCGTTGTGACCGGCAAGCTTCCAGTAGCTATTCCAATCGAGTTTTCCCGAATTATCGGCCCCGGATCACAAATTTCACCACTTTTTACGATTTCTCGATTTTGGTGATTTTCCCTAGTGGTACCCCTAGGGAAATCCGTAAAAATTCGTCGGACTCCGACGAAGCCAATTCTCGATGCGTTGTGACCGGCAAGCTTCCAGTAGCTATTCCAATCGAGTTTTCCCGAATTATCGGACCCGGATCAGAAATTTCACCACTTTTTACGATTTCTCGATTTTGGTGATTTTCCCTAGTGGTACCCCTAGGGAATTCCGTAAAAATTCGTCGGACTCCGACGAAGCCAATTCTCGATGCGTTGTGACCGGCAAGCTTCCAGTAGCTATTCCAATCGAGTTTTCCCAAATTATCGGACACGGATAATAAATTTCACCACTTTCTACGATTTCTCGATTTTGGTGATTTTCCCTAGTGGTACCCCTAGGAAAATCCGTAAAAATTCGTCGGACTCCGACGAAGCCAATTCTCGATGCGTTGTGACCGGCATGCTTCCAGTAGCTATTTCAATCGAGTTTTCCCGAATTATCGGACCCGGATAAGAAATTTCACCACTTTTTACGATTTCTCGATTTTCACTAGTGGTACCCCTACGGAAATCCGTAAATATTCGTCGGACTCCGACGAAGCCAATTCTCGATGCGTTGTAACCGGAAAGCTTCCAGTAGCTATTCCAATCGAGTTTTCCCGAATTATCAGACCCGGATCAGAATTTTCACCACTTTTTACGATTTCTCGATTTTGGTGATTTTCCCTAGTGGTACCCCTAGAGAAATCCGTAAAAATTAGTCGGACTCCGATGAAGCCAATTCTCGATGCGTTTTGACCGGCAAGCGTCCAGTAGCTATTCCAATCGAGTTTTCCCGAATTATCGGACCCGGATCAGAAATTTCACCACTTTTTACGATTTCTCGATTTTTCCTAGTGGTACCCCTAGGGTAATCCGTAAAAATTCGTCGGACTCCGACGAAGCCAATTCTCGATGCGTTGTGACCGGCATGCTTCCAGTAGCTATTCCAATCGAGTTTTCCCGAATTATCGGACCCGGATCACAAATTTCACCACTTTTTACGATTTCTCGATTTTGGTGATTTTCCCTAGTGGTACCCCTAGGGAAATCCGTAAAAATTTGTCGGACTCCGACGAAGCCAATTCTCGATGCATTGTGACCGGCAAGCTTCCAGTAGCTATTCCAATCGAGTTTTCCCGAATTATCGGACCCGGATCAGAAATATCACCACTTTTTACGATTTCTCGATTTTTCCAAGTGGTACCCCTAGGGAAATCCGTAAAAACTCGTCGGACTCCGACGAAGCCAATTCTCGATGCGTTGTGACCGGCAAGCTTCCAGTAGCTATTCCAATCGAGTTTTCCCGAATTATTGGACCCGGATCAGAAATTGCACCAGTTTTTACGATTTCTCGATTTTGGTGATTTTCCCTAGTGGTACCCCTAGGGAAATCCGTAAAAATTCGTCGGACTCCGACGAAGCCAATTCTCGATGCGTTGTGACCGGCATGCTTCCAGTAGCTATTCCAATCGGGTTTTCCCGAATTATCGGACCCGGATAAGAAATTTCACCACTTTTTACGATTTCTCGATTTTCCCTAGTGGTACCCCTAGGGAAATCCGTAAATATTCGTCGGACTCCGACGAAGCCAATTCTCGATGCGTTGTGACCGGCAAGCTTCCAGTAGCTATTCCAATCGAGTTTTCCCGAATTATCAGACCCGGATTAGAATTTTCACCACTTTTTACGATTTCTCGATTTTGGTGATTTTCCCTAGTGGTACCCCTAGGGACATCCGTAAAAATTAGTCGGACTCCGATGAAGCCAATTCTCGATGCGTTTTGACCGGCAAGCTTCCAGTAGCTATTCCAATCGAGTTTTTCCGAATTATCGGACCCGGATCAGAAATTTCACCACTTTTTACGATTTCTCGATTTTCCCTAGTGGTACCCCTAGGGAAATCCGTAAAAATTCGTCGGACCCCGACGAAGCAAATTCTCGATGCGTTGTGACCGGCAAGCTTCCAGTAGCTATTCCAATCGAGTTTTCCCGAATTATCGGCGGATCAGAAATTTCACCACTTTTTACGATTTCTCGATTTTGGTGATTTTCCCTAGTGGTACCCCTAGGGAAATCCGTAAAAATTCGTCGGACTCCGACGAAGCCAATTCTCGATGCGTTGTGACCGGCAAGCTTCCAGTAGCTATTCCAATCGAGTTTTCCCGAATTATCGGACCCGGATCAGAAATTTCACCACTTTTTACGATTTCTCGATTTTCCCTAGTGGTACCCCTAGGGAAATCCGTAAAAATTCGTCGGACTCCGACGAAGCCAATTCTCGATGCGTTGTGACCGGCAAGCTTACAGTAGCTATTCCAATCGAGTTTTCCCGAATTATCGGACCCGGATCAGAAATTTCACCACTTTTTACGATTTCTCGATTTTCCCTTGTGGTACCCCTAGGGAAATCCATAAAAATTCGTCGGACACCGACGAAGCCAATTCTCGATGCGTTGTGACTGGCAAGCTTCCAGTAGCTATTCCAATCGAGTTTTCCCGAATTATCGAACCCGGATCAGAAATTTCACCACTTTTTACGATTTCTCGATTTTGGTGATTTTCCCTAGTAGTACCCCTAGGAAAATCCGTAAAAATTCGTCGGACTCCGACGAAGCCAATTCTCGATGCGTTGTGACCGGCATGCTTCCAGTAGCTATTCCAATCGAGTTTTCCCGAATTATCGGACCCGGATCAGAAATTTCACCACTTTTTACGATTTCTCGATTTTCCCTAGTGGTACCCCTAAGGAAATCCGTAAAAATTCGTCTGACTCCGACGAAGCCAATTCTCGATGCGTTGTGACCGGCAAGCTTCCAGTATCTATTCCAATCGAGTTTTCCCGAATTATCGGACCCGGATCAGAAATTTCACCACTTTTTACGATTTTCGATTTTCCCAAGTAGTACCCCTAGGGAAATCCGTAAAAATTCGTCGGACTCCGACGAAGCCAATTCTAGATGCGTTGTGACCGGCAAGCTTCCAGTAGCTATTCCAATCGAGTTTTCCCGAATTATCGGACCCGGATCAGAAATATCACCACTTTTTACGATTTCTCGATTTTCCCTAGTGGTACCCCTAAGGAAATCCGTAAACATTCGTCGGACTCCGACGAAGCCAATTCTCGATGCGTTGTGACCGGCAAGCTTCCAGTTGCTATTCCAATCGAGTTTTCCCGAATTATCGGACCTGGATCAGAATTTTCACCACTTTTTACGATTTCTCGATTTTGGTGTTTTTCCCTAGTGGTACCCCTAGGAAAATCCGTAAAAATTAGTCGGACTCCGATGAAGCCAATTCTCGATGCGTTTTGACCGGCAAGCTTCCAGTAGCTATTCCAATCGAGTTTTTCCGAATTATCGGACCCGGATCAGAAAATTCACCACTTTTTACGATTTCTCGATTTTCCCTAGTGGCACCCCTAGGGAAATCCGTAAAAATTCGTCGGACTCCGACGAAGCCAATTCTCAATGCGTTGTGACCGACAAGCTTCCAGTAGCTATTCCAATCGAGTTTTCCCGAATTATCGGCGGATCAGAAATTTCATGTAACACCCCCGCCGCCGCCCCCGTTAGAAGGGCACCGGCGGGCGCGCTACAGCACGGCACTCACTCACGACGCGGCAAAGCATACAGCGGAAGCATTCAATAATCATATAATAAAATCTTAGAAAGATATAAAAGAAAATAAACTTCATTACATAAATTATAAATAGTCAAAATACTAGTTACATGCAATGGCCCAATAGATTACATTTTTTACAATCCTTTACAAAAAGAGAAGTACATAAACAAAAGAATTACAGAAGGAGACAGAAATAATAAACTTGACTCCTAAGTGGCCTGCCTGCAGATGCACGACTCGAACACTCCCAAAATCCTTCACGATACCTGCACGGGATAAAAGCCCGTGCTAAGCGATAACGCTTAGTGGGGAGAAACAAACATAACAGAACACTATACAAGGAAACATGCACTAATATACATAAATCATTATGCATCAGAGTACAGAAATATAAATATATAATCAGGATAACATAACGCAATGCACTAAACCATTACACTATTCAGAGTCACACAATAATCAGAACACTTCACTGCACCAAAACCAAACGATTCACAATATAGCCTGAGATCAATGGTTGAGGATACGGGAACACGGCACGGGAGACCGAAGCCTCAAAAACACTTTAATACCCGAAGGTAGCGCGAGAGACCGGAGTCTCAAAATATTTTATCACTACACGATTGATGACCATCTCGGAGGTCGACCGCTTCGCCCAAACGGGACGGACAGAACAGCTGAACACTAACCCTTCTTAAGCATGCTTAATTATCCTATACCTTGACACTTCAGGCTCGACAACACAGTAACTCACCAGACAATACATAGCAAAAACAATATTCAAATTTAGACTTTTATATAATATAAATCCATAACAAGGACACTAGCACATTAATATCACGAGTCAAAGGTACACACATATTCCATGCAATAGTGAGAAACCGTGCAAAGTGGAACCAAAAGAAACACATTCAGAACACAAGGCAAGCAGGAAGGGTCTCTGTCGCGATCGCGACTAGTGTCGCGCTCGCGACAGAGCACGGGGTACTTCCTCGCGAGGTCGCGCCAAAAGACCTCCTCGCGACGAAGCACTCGCGGCAGAACTCTCGGGGCCGGGCTCTGTCGCGCTCGCGACAAGCGTCGCGATCGCGACAGTGCACGGGATACTTCGTCGCGTCCTCGCGCCTAGAGGCCTGGTCGCGACGGAGCACTCGCGGCAGAAATCACGGAGCTGAGCTCTGTCGCGCTCGCGACAAGTGTCGCGATCGCGACAGAGACTAGTTCCTTTCTCCTCGCGCGCACGCTCGACAGCACGCCCGCGCAGAGGTTTCCGCAACCAAGCTCTCTGTCGCGCTCGCGGCAATGCCGCGATCGCGACAGAGGGCTCTTCAAGAACAAGGGCCAAGTCCGCCTTCTGTCGCGATCGCGGCACTTGTCGCGGTCGCGACAGAACCCAGATTTGCCCAAATCTGCACTTTTCCTTCACTTTTCACACACAACTCATCATGCATCCACTCCACATGCTCAATACTTACCTCTCGCCTCCAGCACAACACCGCATCATTCACAAGTCACATATACACATTTACACTAAATCAAATATAATTTCCTCTAGAAATCACTCACAATCAAACTCAAACACACTATTATGGCAAGTTCACATTTCGCAAACACATAATATCTTCACTACATCACTATCACTTCACTAAATCACTACTCCAATATAACATGCATTTATAAAACACTCAAGATTATACAAGACTTGCAAACACAAGATAGAGTTGATCCAAGAAAGAGAAATAGGGAAGAAATCACAATCTATAACACAGCTCAAATTCCCAAACCTGGAAAACGAAGCTTTAACGGAACTCTTCACGAATCCACTTTATCCTTGCCCTTGCTCTTCCTTCTCTCTTCCGATTCTTGCACAAAAACCCAATCACAATACACTCAAATCAAACCCAAACACAAACCAAGACCACAACCCAAGAACACATTTAAGTAAAGGAACCTCCATCCGAATCAAACACTTACCTTCAACACTTCCAGCTCAAAACTTCCAAACACCCACTCAAAACTCAAAGAAAATGCAAGAGAAAAAGATGAGAACAGAAAAATGGAAGAACAAGAGAGAGAGGACGGAAAGAAGAAGAAAAGAGGAAGAAGTGAGTTAGCTTCCACGGGAAGCTAAGAAATTCTGCCCCTCTCCTTTTCTCTCTCATACTTTCCATTAATTGTCCACCAACCCTTGCCACTTGTCACAATCTTAGAGCATCCATCAATCCATCTTAACAAATTCACTTAAAGCACCATACACTAACCACACACAAGTCCAAACCACACAAATATCTTCCATGTACCATACACCACAACTACACAATAAAACCTTAAATCTATTAACACCTTACAACTACACACTACAAGCACACACTAATATTCCCTTCACATCACTTAACACTTAATTAATTAATTCCATTAACACAAAATTCTTAAATGTCCATAATTCTTCTTACTCAAATTACGAAAATACTCTCACTTAACCGACTTACCGCACAGATTCCGACTAGGCCCTATTTGGGTTGTTACATTTCACCACTTTTTACGATTTCTCGATTTTGGTGATTTTCCGTAGTGGTACCCCTAGGGAAATCCGTAAAAATTCGTCGGACTCCAACGAAGCCAATTCTCGATGCGTTGTGACCGGCAAGCTTCCAGTAGCTATTCCAATCGAGTTTTCCCGAATTATCGGACTCGGATCAGAAATTTCACCACTTTTTACTATTTCTCGATTTTACCTAGTGGTACCCCTAGGGAAATCCGTAAAAATTCGTCGGACTCCGACGAAGCCAATTCTCGATGCGTTGTGACCGGCAAGTTTCCAGTAGCTATTCCAATCGAGTTTTCCCGAATTATCGGACCCAGATCAGAAATTTCACCACTTTTTACGATTTCTCGATTTTCCCTAGTGGTACCCCTAGGGAAATCCGTAAAAATTCGTCGGACTCCGAGGAAGCCAATTCTCGATGCGTTGTGACCGGCAAGCTTCCAGTAGCTATTCCAATCGAGTTTTCCCGAATTATCGGACCCGGATAAGAAATTTCACCACTTTTTACGATTTCTCGATTTTCCCTAGTGGTACCCCTAGGGAAATCCGTAAAAATTCGTCGGACTCCGACGAAGCCAATTCTCGATGCGTTGCGACCGGCAAGCTTCCAGTAGCTATTCCAATCGAGTTTTCCCGAATTATCGGACCCGGATAACAAATTTCACCACTTTTTACGATTTCTCGATTTTGGTGATTTTCCCTAGTGGTACCCCTAGGGAAATCCGTAAAAATTCGTCGGACTCCGACGAAGCCAATTCTCGATGCGTTGTGACCGGCATGCTTCCAGTAACTATTCCAATCGAGTTTTCCCGAATTATCGGACCCGGATAAGAAATTTCACCACTTTTTACGATTTCTCGATTTTACCTAGTGGTACCCCTAGGGAAATCCGTAAAAATTCGTCGGACTCCGACGAAGCCAATTCTCGATGCGTTGTGACCGGCAAGCTTCCAGTAGCTATTCCAATCGAGTTTTCCCGAATTATCGGACCCGGATCAGAAATTTCACCACTTTTTACGATTTCTCGATTTTACCTAGTGGTACCCCTAGGGAAATCCGTAAAAATTCGTCGGACTCCGATGAAGCCAATTCTCGATGCGTTGTGACCGGCAAGCTTCTAGTAGCTATTCCAATTGGGTTTTCCCGAATTATCGGACCCGGATAAGAAATTTCACCACTTTTTACGATTTCTCGATTTTCCCTAGTGGTACCCCTAGGGAAATCCGTAAACATTCGTCGGACTCCGACGAAGCCAATTCTCGATGCGTTGTGACCGGCAAGCTTCCAGTAGCTATTCCAATCGAGTTTTCCCGAATTATCGGCGGATCAGAAATTTTACCACTTTTTACGATTTCTCGATATTGGTGATTTTCCCTTGTGGTACCCCTAGGGAAATCCGTGAAAATTCGTCGGACTCCGACGAAGCCAATTCTTGATGCGTTGTGACCGGCAAGCTTCCAGTAGCTATTCCAATCGAGTTTTCCCGAATTATCGGACCCGGATCAGAAATTTCACCACTTTTTACGATTTCTCGATTTTTCCTAGTGGTACCCCTAGGGAAATCCGTAAAAATTCGTCGGACTCCGACGAAGCCAATTCTCGATGCGTTGCGACCGGAAAGCTTCCAGTAGCTATTCCAATCGAGTTTTCCCGAATTGTCGGACCCGGATCACAAATTTCACCACTTTTTACGATTTCTCGATTTTGGTGATTTTCCCTAGTGGTACCCCTAGGGAAATCCGTAAAAATTCGTCGGACTCCGACGAAGCCAATTCTCGATGCGTTGTGACCGGCAAGCTTCCAGTAGCTATTCCAATCGAGTTTTCCCGAATTATCGGACCCGGATCAGAAATTTCACCACTTTTTACGATTTCTCGATTTTCCCAAGTGGTACCCCTAGGGAAATCCGTAAAAATTCGTCGGACTCCGACGAAGCCAATTCTCGATGCGTTGTGACCGGCATGCTTCCAGTAGCTATTCCAATCGAGTTTTCCCGAATTATCGGACCCGGATCAGAAATTTCACCACTTTTTACGATTTCTCGATTTTCCCTAGTGGTACCCCTAGGGAAATCCGTAAAAATTCGTCGGACTCCGATGAAGCCAATTCTCGATGCGTTGTGACCGGCAAGCTTCTAGTAGCTATTCCAATCGGGTTTTCCCGAATTATCGGAGCCGGATAAGAAATTTCACCACTTTTTACGATTTCTCGATTTTCCCTAGTGGTACCCCTAGGGAAATCCGTAAACATTCGTCGGACTCCGACGAAGCCAATTCTCGATGCGTTGTGACCGGCAAGCTTCCAGTAGCTATTCCAATCGAGTTTTCCCGAATTATCGGCGGATCAGAAATTTTACCACTTTTTACGATTTCTCGATATTGGTGATTTTCCCTTGTGGTACCCCTAGGGAAATCCGTGAAAATTCGTCGGACTCCGACGAAGCCAATTCTTGATGCGTTGTGACCGGCAAGCTTCCAGTAGCTATTCCAATCGAGTTTTCCCGAATTATCGGACCCGGATCAGAAATTTCACCACTTTTTACGATTTCTCGATTTTCCCAAGTGGTACCCCTAGGGAAATCCGTTAAAATTCGTCGGACTCCGACGAAGCCAATTCTCGATGCGTTGTGACCGGCATGCTTCCAGTAGCTATTCCAATCGAGTTTTCCCAAATTATCGGACCCGGATCAGAAATTTCACCACTTTTTACGATTTCTCGATTTTCCCTAGTGGTACCCCTAGGGAAATCCGTAAAAATTCGTCGGACTCCGATGAAGCCAATTCTCGATGCGTTGTGACCGGCAAGCTTCCAGTAGCTATTCCAATCGGGTTTTCCCGAATTATCGGACCCGGATAAGAAATTTCACCACTTTTTACGATTTCTCGATTTTCCCTAGTGGTACCCCTAGGGAAATCCGTAAACATTCGTCGGACTCCGACGAAGTCAATTCTCGATGCGTTGTGACCGGCAAGCTTCCAGTAGCTATTCCAATCGAGTTTTCCCGAATTATCGGCGGATCAGAAATTTTACCACTTTTTACGATTTCTCGATTTTGGTGATTTTCCCTTGTGGTACCCCTAGGGAAATCCGTAAAAATTCGTCGGACTCCGACGAAGCCAATTCTCGATACGTTGTGACCGGCAAGCTTCCAGTAGCTATTCCAATCAAGTTTTCCCGAATTATCGGACTCGGATCAGAAATTTCACCACTTTTTACGATTTCTCGATTTTACCTAATGGTACCCCTAGGGAAATCCGTAAAAATTCGTCGGACTCCGACGAAGCCAATTCTCGATGCGTTGTGACCGGCAAGCTTCCAGTAGTTATTCCAATCGAGTTTTCCCGAATTATCGGACCCGGATCAGAAATTTCACCACTTTTTACGATTTCTCGATTTTCCCTAGTGGTACCCCTAGGGAAATCCGTAAAAATTCGTCGGACTCCGACGAAGCCAATTCTCGATGCGTTGTGACCGGCAAGCTTCCAGTAGCTATTCCAATCGAGTTTTCCCGAATTATCGAACCCGGATCAGAAATTTCACCACTTTTTACGATTTCTCGATTTTGGTGATTTTCCCTAGTGGTACCCCTAGGGAAATCCGTAAAAATTCGTCGGACTCCGACGAAGCCAATTCTCGATGCGTTGTGACCGGCATGCTTCCAGTAGCTATTCCAATCGAGTTTTCCCGAATTCTCGGACCCGGATCAGAAATTTCACCACTTTTTACGATTTCTCGATTTTGGTGATTTTCCCTAGTGGTACCCCTAGGGAAATCCGTAAAAATTCGTCGGACTCCGACGAAGCCAATTCTCGATGCGTTGTGACCGGCAAGCTTCCAGTAGCTATTCCAATCGAGTTTTCCCGAATTATCGGACCCGGATCAGAAATTTCACCACTTTTTACGATTTCTCGATTTTCCCTAGTGGTACCCCTAGGGAAATCCGTAAAAATTCGTCGAACTCCGACGAAGCCAATTCTCGATGAGTTGCGACCGGAAAGCTTCCAGTAGCTATTCCAATCGAGTTTTCCCGAATTATCGGACCCGGATCACAAATTTCACCACTTTTTACGATTTCTCGATTTTGGTGATTTTCCCTAGTGGTACCCCTAGGGAAATCCGTAAAAATTCGTCGGACTCCGACGAAGCCAATTCTCGATGCGTTGTGACCGGCAAGCTTCCAGTAGCTATTCCAATCGAGTTTTCCGAATTATCGGACCCGGATCAGAAATTTCACCACTTTTTACGATTTCTCGATTTTCCCAAGTGGTACCCCTAGGGAAATCCGTAAAAATTCGTCGGACTCCGACGAAGACAATTCTCGATGCGTTGTGACCGGCATGCTTCCAGTAGCTATTCCAATCGAGTTTTCCCGAATTATCGGACCCGGATCAGAAATTTCACCACTTTTTACGATTTCTCGATTTTCCCTAGTGGTACCCCTACGGAAATCCGTAAAAATTCGTCGGACTCCGATGAAGCCAATTCTCGATGCGTTGTGACCGGCAAACTTCAAGTAGCTATTCCAATCGGGTTTTCCCGAATTATCGGACCCGGATAAGAAATTTCACCACTTTTTACGATTTCTCGATTTTCCCTAGTGGTACCCCTAGGGAAATCCGTAAACATTCGTCGGACTCCGACGAAGCCAATTCTCGATGCGTTGTGACCGGCAAGCTTCCAGTAGCTATTCCAATCGAGTTTTCCCGAATTATCGGCAGATCAGAAATTTTACCACTTTTTACGATTTCTCGATTTTGGTGATTTTCCCTAGTGGTACCCCTAGGGAAATCCGTAAAAATTCGTCGGACTCCGACGAAGCCAATTCTCGATGCGTTGTGACCGGCAAGCTTCCAGTAGCTATTCCAATCGAGTTTTCCCGAATTATCGAACCCGGATCAGAAATTTCACCACTTTTTACGATTTCTCGATTTTCCCAAGTGGTACCCCTAGGGAAATCCGTAAAAATTCGTCGGACTCCGACGAAGCCAATTCTCGATGCGTTGTGACCGGCATGCTTCCAGTAGCTATTCCAATCGAGTTTTCCCGAATTATCGGACCCGGATCAGAAATTTCACCACTTTTTACGATTTCTCGATTTTCCCAAGTGGTACCCCTAGGGAAATCCGTAAAAATTCGTCGGACTCCGACGAAGCCAATTCTCGATGCGTTGTGACCGGCAAGCTTCCAGTAGCTATTCCAATCGAGTTTTCCCGAATTATCGGACCCGGATCAGAAATTTCACCACTTTTTACGATTTCTCGATTTTCCCTAATGGTACCCCTAGGAAAATCCGTAAAAATTCGTCGGACTCCGACGAAGCCAATTCTCGATTTGTTGCGACCGGCAAGCTTCCAGTAGCTATTCCAATCGAGTTTTCCCGAAATATCGGACCCGGATCACAAATTTCACCACTTTTTACGATTTCTCGATTTTGGTGATTTTCTCTAGTGGTACCCCTAGGGAAATCCGTAAAAATTCGTCGGACTCCGACGAAGCCAATTCTCGATGCGTTGTGACCGGCAAGCTTCCAGTAGCTATTCCAATCGAGTTTCCCCGAATTATCGGACCCGGATCAGAAATTTCACCACTTTTTACGATTTCTCGATTTTCCCAAGTGGTACCCCTAGGGAAATCCGTAAAAATTCGTCGGACTCCGACGAAGCCAATTCTCGATGCGTTGCGACCGGCATGCTTCCAGTAGCTATTCCAATCGAGTTTTCCCGAATTATCGGACCCGGATCAGAAATTTCACCACTTTTTACGATTTCTCGATTTTCCCTAGTGGTACCCCTAGGGAAATCCGTAAAAATTCGTCGGACTCCGACGAAGCCAATTCTCGATGCGTTGTGACCGGCAAGCTTCCAGTAGCTATTCCAATCGAGTTTTCCCGAATTATCGGACCCGGATCAGAAATTTCACCACTTTTTACGATTTCTCGATTTTCCCTAATGGTACCCCTAGGAAAATCCGTAAAAATTCGTCGGACTCCGACGAAGCCAATTCTCGATTTGTTGCGACCGGCAAGCTTCCAGTAGCTATTCCAATCGAGTTTTCCCGAAATATCGGACCCGGATCACAAATTTCACCACTTTTTACGATTTCTCGATTTTGGTGATTTTCTCTAGTGGTACCCCTAGGGAAATCCGTAAAAATTCGTCGGACTCCGACGAAGCCAATTCTCGATGCGTTGTGACCGGCAAGCTTCCAGTAGCTATTCCAATCGAGTTTTCCCGAATTATCGGACCCGGATCAGAAATTTCACCACTTTTTACGATTTCTCGATTTTCCCAAGTGGTACCCCTAGGGAAATCCGTAAAAATTCGTCGGACTCCGACGAAGCCAATTCTCGATGCGTTGCGACCGGCATGCTTCCAGTAGCTATTCCAATCGAGTTTTCTCGAATTATCGGACCCGGATCAGAAATTTCACCACTTTTTACGATTTCTCGATTTTCCCTAGTGGTACCCCTAGGGAAATCCGTAAAAATTCGTCGGACTCCGATGAAGCCAATTCTCGATGCGTTGTGACTGGCAAGCTTCCAGTAGCTATTCCAATCGGGTTTTCCCAAATTATCGGACCCGGATAAGAAATTTCACCACTTTTTACGATTTCTCGATTTTCCCTAGTGGTACCCCTAGGGAAATCCGTAAACGTTCGTCGGACTCCGACGAAGCCAATTCTCGATGCGTTGTGACCGGCAAGCTTCCAGTAGCTATTCCAATCGAGTTTTCCCGAATTATCGGCAGATCAGAAATTTTACCACTTTTTACGATTTCTCGATTTTGGTGATTTTCCCTAGTGGTACCCCTAGGGAAATCCGTAAAAATTCGTCGGACTCCGACGAAGCCAATTCTCGATGCGTTGTGACCGGCAAGCTTCCAGTAGCTATTCCAATCGAGTTTTCCCGAATTATCGGACCCGGATCAGAAATTTCACCACTTTTTACGATTTCTCGATTTTACCTAATGGTACCCCTAGGGAAATCCGTAAAAATTCGTCGGACTCCGACGAAGCCAATTCTCGATGCGTTGTGACCGGCAAGCTTCCAGTAGCTATTCCAATCGAGTTTTCCCGAATTATCGGACCCGGATCAGAAATTTCACCACTTTTTACGATTTCTCGATTTTCCCTAGTGGTACCCCTAGGGAAATCCGTAAAAATTCGTCGGACTCCGACGAAGCCAATTCGCGATGCGTTGTGACCGGCAAGCTTCCAGTAGCTATTCCAATCGAGTTTTCCCGAATTATCGAACCCGGATCAGAAATTTCACCACTTTTTACGATTTCTCGATTTTGGTGATTTTCCCTAGTGGTACCCCTAGGGAAATCCGTAAAAATTCGTCGGACTCCGATGAAGCCAATTCTCGATGCGTTGTGACTGGCAAGCTTCCAGTAGCTATTCCAATCGGGTTTTCCCGAATTATCGGACCCGGATAAGAAATTTCACCACTTTTTACGATTTCTCGATTTTTCCTAGTGGTACCCCTAGGGAAATCCGTAAACATTCGTCGGACTCCGACGAAGCCAATTCTCGATGCGTTGTGACCGGCAAGCTTCATGTAGCTATTCCAATCGAGTTTTCCCGAATTATCGGCGGATCAGAAATTTTACCACTTTTTACGATTTCTCGATTTTGGTGATTTTCCCTTGTGGTACCCCTAGGGAAATCCGTAAAAATTCGTCGGACTCCGACGAAGCCAATTCTCGATGCGTTGTGACCGGCAAGCTTCCAGTAGCTATTCCAATCGTGTTTTCCCGAATTATCGGACTCGGATCAGAAATTTCACCAGTTTTTACGATTTCTCGATTTTACCTAATGGTACCCCTAGGGAAATCCGTAAAAATTCGTCGGACTCCGACGAAGCCAATTCTCGATGCGTTGTGACCGGCAAGCTTCCAGTAGCTATTCCAATCGAGTTTTCCCGAATTATCGGACCCGGATCAGAAATTTCACCACTTTTAACGATTTCTCGATTTTCCCTAGTGGTACCCCTAGGGAAATCCGTAAAAATTCGTCGGACTCCGACGAAGCCAATTCGCGATGCGTTGTGACCGGCAAGCTTCCAGTAGCTATTCCAATCGAGTTTTCCCGAATTATCGAACCCGGATCAGAAATTTCACCACTTTTTACGATTTCTCGATTTTGGTGATTTTCCCTAGTGGTACCCCTAGGGAAATCCGTAAAAATTCGTCGGACTCTGACGAAGCTAATTCTCGATCAATTGTGACCGGCATGCTTCCAGTAGATATTCCAATCGAGTTTTCCCGAATTATCGGACCCGAATCAGAAATATCACCACTTTTTACGATTTCTCGATTTTCCCTAGTGGTACCCCTAGGGAAATCCGTAAAAATTCGTCGGACTCCGACGAAGCCAATTCTCGATGCATTGTGACCGGCAAGCTTCCAGTAGCTATTCCAATCGAGTTTTCCCGAATTATTGGACCCGGATCAGAAATTTAACCACTTTTTACGATTTCTCGATTTTGGTGATTTTCCCTAGTGGTACCCCTAGGCAAATCCGTAAAAATTCGTCGGACTCCGACGAAGCCAATTCTCGATGCGTTGTGACCGGCAAGCTTCCAGTAGCTATTCCAATCGAGTTTTCCCGAATTATCGGACCCGGATCAGAAATTTCACCACTTTTTACGATTTCTCGATTTTGGTGATTTTCCCTAGTGGTACCCCTAGGGAATTTCGTAAAAATTCGTCGGACTCCGACGAAGCCAATTCTCGATGCGTTGTGACCGGCAAGCTTCCAGTAGCTATTGCAATCGAGTTTTCCCGAATTATCGGACCCGGATCAGAAATTTCACCACTTTTTACGATTTCTCGATTTTGGTGATTTTCCCTAGTGGTACCCCTAGGGAAATCCGTAAAAATTCGTCGGACTCCGACGAAGCCAATTCTCGATGCGTTGTGACCGGCATGCTTCCAGTAGCTATTCCAATCGGGTTTTCCCGAATTATCGGACCCGGATAAGAAATTTCACCACTTTTTACGATTTCTCGATTTTCCCTAGTGGTACCCATAGGGAAATCCGTAAATATTCGTCGGACTCCGACGAAGCCAATTCTCGATGCGTTGTGACCGGCAAGCTTACAGTAGCTATTCCAATCGAGTTTTCCCGAATTATCGGACCCGGATCAGAAATTTCATTACTTTTTACGATTTCTCGATTTTCCCTAGTGGTACCCCTAGGGAAATCCGTAAAAATTCGTCGGACTCTGACGAAGCCAATTCTCGATGCGTTGCGACCGGCAAGCTTCCAGTAGCTATTCCAATCGAGTTTTCCCGAATTATCGGACCCGGATCACAAATTTCACCACTTTTTACGATTTCTCGATTTTGGTGATTTTCCCTAGTGGTACCCCTAGGGAAATCCGTAAAAATTCGTCGGAATCCGACGAAGTCAATTCTCGATGCGTTGTGACCGGCAAGCTTCCAGTAGCTATTCCAATCGAGTTTTCCCGAATTATCGGACCCGGATCAGAAATTTCACCACTTTTTACGATTTCTCGATTTTCCCTAGTGGTACCCCTAGGGAAATCCGTAAAAATTCGTCGGACTCCGACGAAGCCAATTCTCGATGCGTTGTGACCGGCATGCTTCCAGTAGCTATTCCAATCGAGTTTTCCCGAATTCTCGGTTGATCAGAAATTTCACCACTTTTTACGATTTCTCGATTTTGGTGATTTTTCCTAGTGGTACCCCTAGGGAAATCCGTAAAAATTCGTCGGACTCCGACGAAGCCAATTCTCGATGCGTTGTGACCGGCAAGCTTCCAGCAGCTATTCCAATCGAGTTTTCCCGAATTATCGGATTCGGATCAGAAATTTCACCACTTTTTATGATTTCTCGATTTTACCTAGTGGTACCCCTAGGGAAATCCGTAAAAATTCGTCGGACTCCGACGAAGCCAATTCTCGATGCGTTGTGACCGGCAAGCTTCCAGTAGCTATTCCAATCGAGTTTTCCCGAATTATCGGACCCGGATCAGAAATTTCACCACTTATTACGATTTCTCGATTTTCCCTAGTCGTACCCCTAGGGAAATCCGTAAAAATTCGTCGGACTCCGACGAAGCCAATTCTCGATGCGTTGTGACCGGCAAGCTTCCAGTAGCTATTCCAATCGAGTTTTCCCGAATTATCGGACCCGGATCAGAAATTTCACCACTTTTTACGATTTCTCGATTTTCCCAAGTGGTACCCCTAGGGAAATCCGTAAAAATTCGTCGGACTCCGACGAAGCCAATTCTCGATGCGTTGTGACCGGCATGCTTCCAATAGCTATTCCAATCGAGTTTTCCCGAATTATCGGACCCGGATCAGAAATTTCACCACTTTTTACGATTTCTCGATTTTCCCTAGTGGTACCCCTAGGGAAATCCGTAAATATTCGTCGGACTACGACGAAGCCAATTCTCGATGCGTTGTGACCGGCAAGCTTCCAGTAGCTATTCCAATCGAGTTTTCCCGAATTATCGGACCCGGATCAGAAATTTCATTACTTTTTACGATTTCTCGATTTTCCCTAGTGGTACCCCTAGGGAAATCCGTAAAAATTCGTCGGACTCCGACGAAGCCAATTCTCGATGCGTTGTGACCGGCAAGCTTCCAGTAGCTATTCCAATCGAGTTTTCCCGAATTATCGTACCCGGATCAGAAATTTCATTACTTTTTACGATTTCTCGATTTTCCCTAGTGGTACCCCTAGGGAAATCCGTAAAAATTCGTCGGACTCCGACGAAGCCAATTCTCGATGCGTTGCGACCGGCAAGCTTCCAGTAGCTATACCAATCGAGTTTTCCCGAACTATCGGACCCGGATCAGAAATTTCACCACTTTTTACGATTTCTCGATTTTCCCTAGTGGTACCCCTAGGGAAATCCGTAAAAATTCGTCGGACTCCGATGAAGCCAATTCTCGATGCGTTGTGACCGGCAAGCTTCCAGTAGCTATTCCAATCGAGTTTTCCAGAATTATCGAACCCGGATAAGAAATTTCACCACTTTTTACGATTTCTCGATTTTGGTGATTTTCCCTAGTGGTACCCCTAGGGAAATCCGTAAAAATTCGTCGGACTCCGACGAAGCCAATTCTCGATGCGTTGTGACCGGCATGCTTCCAGTAGCTATTCCAATCGAGTTTTCCCGAATTCTCGGCGGATCAGAAATTTCACCACTTTTTACGATTTCTCGATTTTGGTGATTTTCCCTAGTGGTACCCCTAGGGAAATCCGTAAAAATTCGTCGGACTCCGACGAAGCCAATTCTCGATGCGTTGTGACCGGCAAGCTTCCAGTAGCTATTCCAATCGAGTTTTCCCGAATTATCGGATTCGGATCAGAAATTTCACCACTTTTTATGATTTCTCGATTTTACCTAGTGGTACCCCTAGGAAAATCCGTAAAAATTCGTCGGACTCCGACGAAGCCAATTCTCGATGCGTTGTGACCGGAAAGCTTCCAGTAGCAATTCCAATCGAGTTTTCCCGAATTATCGGACCCGGATCAGAAATTTCACCACTTATTACGATTTCTCGATTTTCCCTAGTCGTACCCCTAGGGAAATCCGTAAAAATTCGTCGGACTCCGACGAAGCCAATTCTCGATGCGTTGTGACCGGCAAGCTTCCAGTAGCTATTCCAATCGAGTTTTCCCGAATTATCGGACCCGGATCAGAAATTTCACCACTTTTTACGATTTCTCGATTTTCCCAAGTGGTACCCCTAGGGAAATCCGTAAAAATTCTTTGGACTCCGACGATGCCAATTCTCGATGCGTTGTGACCGGCATGCTTCCAATAGCTATTCCAATCGAGTTTTCCCGAATTATCGGACCCGGATTAGAAATTTCACCACTTTTTACGATTTCTCGATTTTCCCTAGTGGTACCCCTAGGGAAATCCGTAAACATTCGTCGGACTCCGACGAAGCCAATTCTCGATGCGTTGTGACCGGCAAGCTTCCAGTAGCTATTGCAATCGAGTTTTCCCGAATTATCGGCAGATCAGAAATTTTACCACTTTTTACGATTTCTCGATTTTGGTGATTTTCCCTAGTGGTACCCCTAGGGAAATCCGTAAAAATTCGTCGGACTCCGACGAAGCCAATTCTCGATGCGTTGTGACCGGCAAGCTTCCAGTAGCTATTCCAATCGAGTTTTCCCGAATTATCGGACCCGGATCAGAAATTTCACCACTTTTTACGATTTCTCGATTTTACCTAATGGTACCCCTAGGGAAATCCGTAAAAATTCGTCGGACTCCGACGAAGCCAAATCTCGATGCGTTGTGACCGGCAAGCTTCCAGTAGCTATTCCAATCGAGTTTTCCCGAATTATCGGACCCGGATCAGAAATTTCACCACATTTTACGATTTCTCGATTTTCCCTAGTGGTACCCCTAGGGAAATCCGTAAAAATTCGTCGGACTCCGACGAAGCCAATTCTCGATGCGTTGCGACCGGCAAGCTTCCAGTAGCTATTCCAATCGAGTTTTCCCGAATTATCGGACCCGGATCACAAATTTCACCACTTTTTACGATTTCTCGATTTTGGTGATTTTCCCTAGTGGTACCCCTAGGGAAATCCGTAAAAATTCGTCGGAATCCGACGAAGTCAATTCTCGATGCGTTGTGACCGGCAAGCTTCCAGTAGCTATTCCAATCGAGTTTTCCGGAACTATCGGACCCGGATCAGAAATTTCACCACTTTTTACGATTTCTCGATTTTCCCTAGTGGTACCCCTAGGGAAATCCGTAAATATTCGTCGGACTACGACGAAGCCAATTCTCGATGCGTTGTGACCGGCAAGCTTCCAGTAGCTATTCCAATCGAGTTTTCCCGAATTATCGGACCCGGATCAGAAATTTCATTACTTTTTACGATTTCTCGATTTTCCCTAGTGGTACCCCTAGGGAAATCCGTAAAAATTCGTCGGACTCCGACGAAGCCAATTCTCGATGCGTTGTGACCGGAAAGCTTCCAGTAGCTATTCCAATCGAGTTTTCCCGAATTATCGTACCCGGATCAGAAATTTCATTACTTTTTACGATTTCTCGATTTTTCCTAGTGGTACCCCTAGGGAAATCCGTAAAAATTCGTCGGACTCCGACGAAGCCAATTCTCGATGCGTTGCGACCGGCAAGCTTCCAGTAGCTATACCAATCGAGTTTTCCCGAACTATCGGACCCGGATCAGAAATTTCACCACTTTTTACGATTTCTCGATTTTCCCTAGTGGTACCCCTAGGGAAATCCGTAAAAATTCGTCGGACTCCGATGAAGCTAATTCTCGATGCGTTGTGACCGGCAAGCTTCCAGTAGCTATTCCAATCGAGTTTTCCAGAATTATCGAACCCGGATAAGAAATTTCACCACTTTTTACGATTTCTCGATTTTGGTGATTTTCCCTAGTGGTACCCCTAGGGAAATCCGTAAAAATTCGTCGGACTCCGACGAAGCCAATTCTCGATGCGTTGTGACCGGCATGCTTCCAGTAGCTATTCCAATCGAGTTTTCCCGAATTCTCGGCGGATCAGAAATTTCACCACTTTTTACGATTTCTCGATTTTGGTGATTTTCCCTAGTGGTACCCCTAGGGAAATCCGTAAAAATTCGTCGGACTCCGACGAAGCCAATTCTCGATGCGTTGTGACCGGCAAGCTTCCAGTAGCTATTCCAATCGAGTTTTCCCGAATTATCGGATTCGGATCAGAAATTTCACCACTTTTTATGATTTCTCGATTTTACCTAGTGGTACCCCTAGGGAAATCCGTAAAAATTCGTCGGACTCCGACGAAGCCAATTCTCGATGCGTTGTGACCGGCAAGCTTCCAGTAGCTATTCCAATCGAGTTTTCCCGAATTATCGGACCCGGATCAGAAATTTCACCACTTATTACGATTTCTCGATTTTCCCTAGTCGTACCCCTAGGGAAATCCGTAAAAATTCGTCGGACTCCGACGAAGCCAATTCTCGATGCGTTGTGACCGGCAAGCTTCCAGTAGCTATTCCAATCGAGTTTTCCCGAATTATCGGACCCGGATCAGAAATTTCACCACTTTTTACGATTTCTCGATTTTCCCAAGTGGTACCCCTAGGGAAATCCGTAAAAATTCTTTGGACTCCGACGATGCCAATTCTCGATGCGTTGTGACCGGCATGCTTCCAATAGCTATTCCAATCGAGTTTTCCCGAATTATCGGACCCGGATCAGAAATTTCACCACTTTTTACGATTTCTCGATTTTCCCTAGTGGTACCCCTAGGGAAATCCGTAAACATTCGTCGGACTCCGACGAAGCCAATTCTCGATGCGTTGTGACCGGCAAGCTTCCAGTAGCTATTCCAATCGAGTTTTCCCGAATTATCGGCAGATCAGAAATTTTACCACTTTTTACGATTTCTCGATTTTGGTGATTTTCCCTAGTGGTACCCCTAGGGAAATCCGTAAAAATTCGTCGGACTCCGACGAAGCCAATTCTCGATGCGTTGTGACCGGCAAGCTTCCAGTAGCTATTCCAATCGAGTTTTCCCGAATTATCGGACCCGGATCAGAAATTTCACCACTTTTTACGATTTCTCGATTTTACCTAATGGTACCCCTAGGGAAATCCGTAAAAATTCGTCGGACTCCGACGAAGCCAAATCTCGATGCGTTGTGACCGGCAAGCTTCCAGTAGCTATTCCAATCGAGTTTTCCCGAATTATCGGACCCGGATCAGAAATTTCACCACATTTTACGATTTCTCGATTTTCCCTAGTGGTACCCCTAGGGAAATCCGTAAAAATTCGTCGGACTCCGACGAAGCCAATTCTCGATGCGTTGCGACCGGCAAGCTTCCAGTAGCTATTCCAATCGAGTTTTCCCGAATTATCGGACCCGGATCACAAATTTCACCACTTTTTACGATTTCTCGATTTTGGTGATTTTCCCTTGTGGTACCCCTAGGGAAATCCGTAAAAATTCGTCGGAATCCGACGAAGTCAATTCTCGATGCGTTGTGACCGGCAAGCTTCCAGTAGCTATTCCAATCGAGTTTTCCCGAACTATCGGACCCGGATCAGAAATTTCACCACTTTTTACGATTTCTCGATTTTCCCTAGTGGTACCCCTAGGGAAATCCGTAAATATTCGTCGGACTACGACGAAGCCAATTCTCGATGCGTTGTGACCGGCAAGCTTCCAGTAGCTATTCCAATCGAGTTTTCCCGAATTATCGGACCCGGATCAGAAATTTCATTACTTTTTACGATTTCTCGATTTTCCCTAGTGGTACCCCTAGGGAAATCCGTAAAAATTCGTCGGACTCCGACGAAGCCAATTCTCGATGCGTTGTGACCGGCAAGCTTCCAGTAGCTATTCCAATCGAGTTTTCCCGAATTATCGTACCCGGATCAGAAATTTCATTACTTTTTACGATTTCTCGATTTTCCCTAGTGGTACCCCTAGGGAAATCCGTAAAAATTCGTCGGACTCCGATGAAGCTAATTCTCGATGCGTTGTGACCGGCAAGCTTCCAGTAGCTATTCCAATCGAGTTTTCCAGAATTATCGAACCCGGATAAGAAATTTCACCACTTTTTACGATTTCTCGATTTTGGTGATTTTCCCTAGTGGTACCCCTAGGGAAATCCGTAAAAATTCGTCGGACTCCGACGAAGCCAATTCTCGATGCGTTGTGACCGGCATGCTTCCAGTAGCTATTCCAATCGAGTTTTCCCGAATTCTCGGCGGATCAGAAATTTCACCACTTTTTACGATTTCTCGATTTTGGTGATTTTCCCTAGTGGTACCCCTAGGGAAATCCGTAAAAATTCGTCGGACTCCGACGAAGCCAATTCTCGATGCGTTGTGACCGGCAAGCTTCCAGTAGCTATTCCAATCGAGTTTTCCCGAATTATCGGATTCGGATCAGAAATTTCACCACTTTTTATGATTTCTCGATTTTACCTAGTGGTACCCCTAGGGAAATCCGTAAAAATTCGTCGGACTCCGACGAAGCCAATTCTCGATGCGTTGTGACCGGCAAGCTTCCAGTAGCTATTCCAATCGAGTTTTCCCGAATTATCGGACCCGGATCAGAAATTTCACCACTTATTACGATTTCTCGATTTTCCCTAGTCGTACCCCTAGGGAAATCCGTAAAAATTCGTCGGACTCCGACGAAGCCAATTCTCGATGCGTTGTGACCGGCAAGCTTCCAGTAGCTATTCCAATCGAGTTTTCCCGAATTATCGGACCCGGATCAGAAATTTCACCACTTTTTACGATTTCTCGATTTTCCCAAGTGGTACCCCTAGGGAAATCCGTAAAAATTCTTTGGACTCCGACGATGCCAATTCTCGATGCGTTGTGACCGGCATGCTTCCAATAGCTATTCCAATCGAGTTTTCCCGAATTATCGGACCCGGATCAGAAATTTCACCACTTTTTACGATTTCTCGATTTTCCCTAGTGGTACCCCTAGGGAAATCCGTAAACATTCGTCGGACTCCGACGAAGCCAATTCTCGATGCGTTGTGACCGGCAAGCTTCCAGTAGCTATTCCAATCGAGTTTTCCCGAATTATCGGCAGATCAGAAATTTTACCACTTTTTACGATTTCTCGATTTTGGTGATTTTCCCTAGTGGTACCCCTAGGGAAATCCGTAAAAATTCGTCGGACTCCGACGAAGCCAATTCTCGATGCGTTGTGACCGGCAAGCTTCCAGTAGCTATTCCAATCGAGTTTTCCCGAATTATCGGACCCGGATCAGAAATTTCACCACTTTTTACGATTTCTCGATTTTACCTAATGGTACCCCTAGGGAAATCCGTAAAAATTCGTCGGACTCCGACGAAGCCAAATCTCGATGCGTTGTGACCGGCAAGCTTCCAGTAGCTATTCCAATCGAGTTTTCCCGAATTATCGGACCCGGATCAGAAATTTCACCACATTTTACGATTTCTCGATTTTCCCTAGTGGTACCCCTAGGGAAATCCGTAAAAATTCGTCGGACTCCGACGAAGCCAATTCTCGATGCGTTGCGACCGGCAAGATTCCAGTAGCTATTCCAATCGAGTTTTCCCGAATTATCGGACCCGGATCACAAATTTCACCACTTTTTACGATTTCTCGATTTTGGTGATTTTCCCTAGTGGTACCCCTAGGGAAATCCGTAAAAATTCGTCGGAATCCGACGAAGTCAATTCTCGATGCGTTGTGACCGGCAAGCTTCCAGTAGCTATTCCAATCGAGTTTTCCCGAACTATCGGACCCGGATCAGAAATTTCACCACTTTTTACGATTTCTCGATTTTCCCTAGTGGTACCCCTAGGGAAATCCGTAAAAATTCATCGGACTCCGATGAAGCCAATTCTCGATGCGTTGTGACCGGCAAGCTTCCAGTAGCTATTCCAATCGAGTTTTCCAGAATTATCGAACCCGGATCAGAAATTTCACCACTTTTTACGATTTCTCGATTTTGGTGATTTTCCCTAGTGGTACCCCTAGGGAAATCCGTAAAAATTCGTCGGACTCCGACGAAGCCAATTCTCGATGCGTTGTGACCGGCATGCTTCCAGTAGCTATTCCAATCGAGTTTTCCCGAATTCTCGGTTGATCAGAAATTTCACTACTTTTTACGATTTCTCGATTTTGGTGATTTTCCCTAGTGGTACCCCTAGGGAAATCCGTAAAAATTCGTCGGACTCCGACGAAGCCAATTCTCGATGCGTTGTGACCGGCAAGCTTCCAGTAGCTATTCCAATCGAGTTTTCCCGAATTATCGGATTCGGATCAGAAATTTCACCACTTTTTATGATTTCTCGATTTTACCTAGTGGTACCCCTAGGGAAATCCGTAAAAATTCGTCGGACTCCGACGAAGCCAATTCTCGATGCGTTGTGACCGGCAAGCTTCCAGTAGCTATTCCAATCGAGTTTTCCCGAATTATCAGACCCGGATCAGAAATTTCACCACTTATTACGATTTCTCGATTTTCCCTAGTCGTACCCCTAGGGAAATCCGTAAAAATTCGTCGGACTCCGACGAAGCCAATTCTCGATGCGTTGTGACCGGCAAGCTTCCAGTAGCTATTCCAATCGAGTTTTCCCGAATTATCGGACCCGGATCAGAAATTTCACCACTTTTTACGATTTCTCGATTTTCCCAAGTGGTACCCCTAGGGAAATCCGTAAAAATTCTTTGGACTCCGACGATGCCAATTCTCGATGCGTTGTGACCGGCATGCTTCCAATAGCTATTCCAATCGAGTTTTCCCGAATTATCGGACCCGGATCAGAAATTTCACCACTTTTTACGATTTCTCGATTTTCCCTAGTGGTACCCCTAGGGAAATCCGTAAAAATTCGTCGGACTCCGACGAAGCCAAATCTCGATGCGTTGTGACCGGCAAGCTTCCAGTAGCTATTCCAATCGAGTTTTCCCGAATTATCGGACCCGGATCAGAAATTTCACCACTTTTTACGATTTCTCGATTTTCCCAAGTGGTACCCCTAGGGAAATCCGTAAAAATTCTTTGGACTCCGACGATGCCAATTCTCGATGCGTTGTGACCGGCATGCTTCCAATAGCTATTCCAATCGAGTTTTCCCGAATTATCGGACCCGGATCAGAAATTTCACCACTTTTTACGATTTCTCGATTTTCCCTAGTGGTACCCCTAGGGAAATCCGTAAAAATTCGTCGGACTCCGACGAAGCCAAATCTCGATGCGTTGTGACCGGCAAGCTTCCAGTAGCTATTCCAATCGAGTTTTCCCGAATTATCGGACCCGGATCAAAAATTTCACCACTTTTTACGATTTCTCGATTTTCCCTAGTGGTACCCCTAGGGAAATCCGTAAAAATTCGTCGGACTCCGACGAAGCCAATTCTCGATGCGTTGCGACCGGCAAGCTTCCAGTAGCTATTCCAATCGAGTTTTCCCGAATTATCGGACCCGGATCACAAATTTCACCACTTTTTACGATTTCTCGATTTTGGTGATTTTCCCTAGTGGTACCCCTAGGGAAATCCGTAAAAATTCGTCGGAATCCGACGAAGTCAATTCTCGATGCGTTGTGACCGGCAAGCTTCCAGTAGCTATTCCAATCGAGTTTTCTCGAACTATCGGACCCGGATCAGAAATTTCACCACTTTTTACGATTTCTCGATTTTCCCTAGTGGTACCCCTAGGGAAATCCGTAAAAATTCGTCGGACTCCGATGAAGCCAATTCTCGATGCGTTGTGACCGGCAAGCTTCCAGTAGCTATTCCAATCGAGTTTTCCAGAATTATCGAACCCGGATCAGAAATTTCACCACTTTTTACGATTTCTCGATTTTGGTGATTTTCCCTAGTGGTACCCCTAGGGAAATCCGTAAAAATTCGTCGGACTCCGACGAAGCCAATTCTCGATGCGTTGTGACCGGCATGCTTCCAGTAGCTATTCCAATCGAGTTTTCCCGAATTCTCGGCGGATTAGAAATTTCATCACTTTTTACGATTTCTCGATTTTGGTGATTTTCCCTAGTGGTACCCCTAGGGAAATCCGTAAAAATTCGTCGGACTCCGACGAAGCCAATTCTCGATGCGTTGTGACCGGCAAGCTTCCAGTAGCTATTCCAATCGAGTTTTCCCGAATTATCGGATTCGGATCAGAAATTTCACCACTTTTTATGATTTCTCGATTTTACCTAGTGGTACCCCTAGGGATATCCGTAAAAATTTGTCGGACTCCGACGAAGCCAATTCTCGATGCGTTGTGACCGGCAAGCTTCCAGTAGCTATTCCAATCGAGTTTTCCCGAATTATCGGACCCGGATCAGAAATTTCACCACTTTTTACGATTTCTCGATTTTCCCTAGTGGTACCCCTAGGGAAATTCGTAAAAATTCGTCGGACTCCGACGAAGCCAATTCTCGATGCGTTGTGACCGGCAAGCTTGCAGTAGCTATTCCAATCGAGTTTTCCCGAATTATCGGACCTGGATAAGAAATTTCACCACTTTTTACGATTTCTAGATTTTACCTAGTGGTACCCCTAGGGAAATCCGTAAAAATTCGTCGGACTCCGACGAAACCAATTCTTGATGCGTTGTGACCGGCAAGCTTCAAATAGCTATTCCAATCGTGTTTTCCCGAATTATCGGACCCGGATCAGAAATTTCACCACTTTTTATGATTTCTCGATTTTCCCTAGTGGTACCCCTAGGGAAATCCGTAAAAATTCGTCGGACTCCGACGAAGCCAATTCTCGATGCGTTGTGACCGGCAAGCTTCCAGTAGCTATTCCAATCGAGTTTTCACCACTTTTTATGATTTCTCGATTTTCCCTAGTAGTACCCCTAGGGAAATCCGTAAAAATTCGTCGCACTCCGACGAAGCCAATTCTCGATGCGTTGTGACCGGCAAGCTTCCAGTAGCTATTCCAATCGAGTTTTCCCGAAATATCGGACCCGGATCAGAAATATCACCACTTTTTACGATTTCTCGATTTTCCTAGTGGTACCCCTAGGGAAATCCGTAAAAATTCGTCGGACTCCGACGAAGCCAATTCTCGATTCGTTGTGACCGGCAAGCTTCTAGTAGCTATTCCAATCGAGTTTTCCCGAATTTTCGGACCCGGATCAGAAATTTCACGACTTTTTACGATTTCTCGATTTTCCCTAGTGGTACCCCTAAGGAAATCCGTAAAAATTCGTCGGACTCCGACGAAACCAATTCTCGATGCGTTGTGACCGGCAAGCTTCCAGTAGCTATTCCAATCGAGTTTTCCCGAATTATCGGACCCGGATCAGAAATTTCACCACTTTTTACGATTTCTCGATTTTGGTGATTTTCCCTAGTGGTACCCCTAGGAAAATCCGTAAAAATTAGTAGGACTCCGAGGAAGCCAATTTTCGATGCGTTTTGACCGGCAAGCTTCCAGTAGCTATTCCAATCGAGTTTTCCCAAATTATCGGACCCGGATCAGAAATATCACCACTTTTTACGATTTCTCAATTTTCCTAGTGGTACCCCTAGGGAAATCCGTAAAAATTCGCCAGACTCCGACGAAGCCAATTCTCGATTCGTTGTGACCGGCAAGCTTCTAGTAGCTATTTCAATCGAGTTTTCCCGAATTTTCGGACCCGGATCAGAAATTTCACGACTTTTTACGATTTCTCGATTTTCCCTAGTGGTACCCCTAGGGAAATCCGTAAAAATTCGTCGGACTCCGACGAAACCAATTCTCGATGCGTTGTGACCGGCAAGCTTCCAGTAGCTATTCCAATCGAGTTTTCCCGAATTATCGGACCCGGATCAGAAATTTCACCACTTTTTACGATTTCTCGATTTTCCCTAGTGGTACCCCTAGGGAAATCCGTAAAAATTCGTCGGACTCCGACGAAGCCAATTCTCGATGCGTTGTGACCGACAAGCTTCCAGTAGCTATTCCAATCGTGTTTTCACCACTTTTTATGATTTCTCGATTTTCCCTAGTAGTACCCCTAGGGAAATCCGTAAAAATTCGTCGCACTCCGACGAAGCCAATTCTCGATGCGTTGTGACCGGCAAGCTTCCAGTAGCTATTCCAATCGAGTTTTCCCGAAATATCGGACCCGGATCAGAAATATCACCACTTTTTACGATTTCTCGATTTTCCTAGTGGTACCCCTAGGAAAATCCGTAAAAATTCGTCGGACTCCGACGAAGCCAATTCTCGATGCGTTGTGACCGGCAAGCTTCCAATAGCTATTCCAATCGTGTTTTCCTGAATTATCGGACCCGGATCAGAAATTTCACCACTTTTTATGATTTCTCGATTTTCCCTAGTGGTACCCCTAGGGAAATCCGTAAAAATTCGTCGGACTCCGACGAAGCCAATTCTCGATGCGTTGTGACCGGCAAGCTTCCAGTAGCTATTCCAATCGAGTTTTCACCACTTTTTATGATTTCTCGATTTTCCCTAGTAGTACCCCTAGGGAAATCCGTAAAAATTCGTCGCACTCCGACGAAGCCAATTCTCGATGCGTTGTGACCGGCAAGCTTCCAGTAGCTATTCCAATCGAGTTTTCCCGAAATATCGGACCCGGATCAGAAATATCACCACTTTTTACGATTTCTCGATTTTCCTAGTGGTACCCCTAGGGAAATCCGTAAAAATTCGTCGGACTCCGACGAAGCCAATTCTCGATGCGTTGCGACCGGCAAGCTTCCAGTAGCTATTCCAATCGAGTTTTCCCGAATTATCGGACCCGGATCACAAATTTCACCACTTTTTACGATTTCTCGATTTTGGTGATTTTCCCTTGTGGTACCCCTAGGGAAATCCGTAAAAATTCGTCGGAATCCGACGAAGTCAATTCTCGATGCGTTGTGACCGGCAAGCTTCCAGTAGCTATTCCAATCGAGTTTTCCCGAACTATCGGACCCGGATCAGAAATTTCACCACTTTTTACGATTTCTCGATTTTCCCTAGTGGTACCCCTAGGGAAATCCGTAAATATTCGTCGGACTACGACGAAGCCAATTCTCGATGCGTTGTGACCGGCAAGCTTCCAGTAGCTATTCCAATCGAGTTTTCCCGAATTATCGGACCCGGATCAGAAATTTCATTACTTTTTACGATTTCTCGATTTTCCCTAGTGGTACCCCTAGGGAAATCCGTAAAAATTCGTCGGACTCCGACGAAGCCAATTCTCGATGCGTTGTGACCGGCAAGCTTCCAGTAGCTATTCCAATCGAGTTTTCCCGAATTATCGTACCCGGATCAGAAATTTCATTACTTTTTACGATTTCTCGATTTTCCCTAGTGGTACCCCTAGGGAAATCCGTAAAAATTCGTCGGACTCCGATGAAGCTAATTCTCGATGCGTTGTGACCGGCAAGCTTCCAGTAGCTATTCCAATCGAGTTTTCCAGAATTATCGAACCCGGATAAGAAATTTCACCACTTTTTACGATTTCTCGATTTTGGTGATTTTCCCTAGTGGTACCCCTAGGGAAATCCGTAAAAATTCGTCGGACTCCGACGAAGCCAATTCTCGATGCGTTGTGACCGGCATGCTTCCAGTAGCTATTCCAATCGAGTTTTCCCGAATTCTCGGCGGATCAGAAATTTCACCACTTTTTACGATTTCTCGATTTTGGTGATTTTCCTTAGTGGTACCCCTAGGGAAATCCGTAAAAATTCGTCGGACTCCGACGAAGCCAATTCTCGATGCGTTGTGACCGGCAAGCTTCCAGTAGCTATTCCAATCGAGTTTTCCCGAATTATCGGATTCGGATCAGAAATTTCACCACTTTTTATGATTTCTCGATTTTACCTAGTGGTACCCCTAGGGAAATCCGTAAAAATTCGTCGGACTCCGACGAAGCCAATTCTCGATGCGTTGTGACCGGCAAGCTTCCAGTAGCTATTCCAATCGAGTTTTCCCGAATTATCGGACCCGGATCAGAAATTTCACCACTTATTACGATTTCTCGATTTTCCCTAGTCGTACCCCTAGGGAAATCCGTAAAAATTCGTCGGACTCCGACGAAGCCAATTCTCGATGCGTTGTGACCGGCAAGCTTCCAGTAGCTATTCCAATCGAGTTTTCCCGAATTATCGGACCCGGATCAGAAATTTCACCACTTTTTACGATTTCTCGATTTTCCCAAGTGGTACCCCTAGGGAAATCCGTAAAAATTCTTTGGACTCCGACGATGCCAATTCTCGATGCGTTGTGACCGGCATGCTTCCAATAGCTATTCCAATCGAGTTTTCCCGAATTATCGGACCCGGATCAGAAATTTCACCACTTTTTACGATTTCTCGATTTTCCCTAGTGGTACCCCTAGGGAAATCCGTAAACATTCGTCGGACTCCGACGAAGCCAATTCTCGATGCGTTGTGACCGGCAAGCTTCCAGTAGCTATTCCAATCGAGTTTTCCCGAATTATCGGCAGATCAGAAATTTTACCACTTTTTACGATTTCTCGATTTTGGTGATTTTCCCTAGTGGTACCCCTAGGGAAATCCGTAAAAATTCGTCGGACTCCGACGAAGCCAATTCTCGATGCGTTGTGACCGGCAAGCTTCCAGTAGCTATTCCAATCGAGTTTTCCCGAATTATCGGACCCGGATCAGAAATTTCACCACTTTTTACGATTTCTCGATTTTACCTAATGGTACCCCTAGGGAAATCCGTAAAAATTCGTCGGACTCCGACGAAGCCAAATCTCGATGCGTTGTGACCGGCAAGCTTCCAGTAGCTATTCCAATCGAGTTTTCCCGAATTATCGGACCCGGATCAGAAATTTCACCACATTTTACGATTTCTCGATTTTCCCTAGTGGTACCCCTAGGGAAATCCGTAAAAATTCGTCGGACTCCGACGAAGCCAATTCTCGATGCGTTGCGACCGGCAAGCTTCCAGTAGCTATTCCAATCGAGTTTTCCCGAATTATCGGACCCGGATCACAAATTTCACCACTTTTTACGATTTCTCGATTTTGGTGATTTTCCCTAGTGGTACCCCTAGGGAAATCCGTAAAAATTCGTCGGAATCCGACGAAGTCAATTCTCGATGCGTTGTGACCGGCAAGCTTCCAGTAGCTATTCCAATCGAGTTTTCCCGAACTATCGGACCCGGATCAGAAATTTCACCACTTTTTACGATTTCTCGATTTTCCCTAGTGGTACCCCTAGGGAAATCCGTAAAAATTCATCGGACTCCGATGAAGCCAATTCTCGATGCGTTGTGACCGGCAAGCTTCCAGTAGCTATTCCAATCGAGTTTTCCAGAATTATCGAACCCGGATCAGAAATTTCACCACTTTTTACGATTTCTCGATTTTGGTGATTTTCCCTAGTGGTACCCCTAGGGAAATCCGTAAAAATTCGTCGGACTCCGACGAAGCCAATTCTCGATGCGTTGTGACCGGCATGCTTCCAGTAGCTATTCCAATCGAGTTTTCCCGAATTCTCGGTTGATCAGAAATTTCACTACTTTTTACGATTTCTCGATTTTGGTGATTTTCCCTAGTGGTACCCCTAGGGAAATCCGTAAAAATTCGTCGGACTCCGACGAAGCCAATTCTCGATGCGTTGTGACCGGCAAGCTTCCAGTAGCTATTCCAATCGAGTTTTCCCGAATTATCGGATTCGGATCAGAAATTTCACCACTTTTTATGATTTCTCGATTTTACCTAGTGGTACCCCTAGGGAAATCCGTAAAAATTCGTCGGACTCCGACGAAGCCAATTCTCGATGCGTTGTGACCGGCAAGCTTCCAGTAGCTATTCCAATCGAGTTTTCCCGAATTATCAGACCCGGATCAGAAATTTCACCACTTATTACGATTTCTCGATTTTCCCTAGTCGTACCCCTAGGGAAATCCGTAAAAATTCGTCGGACTCCGACGAAGCCAATTCTCGATGCGTTGTGACCGGCAAGCTTCCAGTAGCTATTCCAATCGAGTTTTCCCGAATTATCGGACCCGGATCAGAAATTTCACCACTTTTTACGATTTCTCGATTTTCCCAAGTGGTACCCCTAGGGAAATCCGTAAAAATTCTTTGGACTCCGACGATGCCAATTCTCGATGCGTTGTGACCGGCATGCTTCCAATAGCTATTCCAATCGAGTTTTCCCGAATTATCGGACCCGGATCAGAAATTTCACCACTTTTTACGATTTCTCGATTTTCCCTAGTGGTACCCCTAGGGAAATCCGTAAAAATTCGTCGGACTCCGACGAAGCCAAATCTCGATGCGTTGTGACCGGCAAGCTTCCAGTAGCTATTCCAATCGAGTTTTCCCGAATTATCGGACCCGGATCAGAAATTTCACCACTTTTTACGATTTCTCGATTTTCCCAAGTGGTACCCCTAGGGAAATCCGTAAAAATTCTTTGGACTCCGACGATGCCAATTCTCGATGCGTTGTGACCGGCATGCTTCCAATAGCTATTCCAATCGAGTTTTCCCGAATTATCGGACCCGGATCAGAAATTTCACCACTTTTTACGATTTCTCGATTTTCCCTAGTGGTACCCCTAGGGAAATCCGTAAAAATTCGTCGGACTCCGACGAAGCCAAATCTCGATGCGTTGTGACCGGCAAGCTTCCAGTAGCTATTCCAATCGAGTTTTCCCGAATTATCGGACCCGGATCAAAAATTTCACCACTTTTTACGATTTCTCGATTTTCCCTAGTGGTACCCCTAGGGAAATCCGTAAAAATTCGTCGGACTCCGACGAAGCCAATTCTCGATGCGTTGCGACCGGCAAGCTTCCAGTAGCTATTCCAATCGAGTTTTCCCGAATTATCGGACCCGGATCACAAATTTCACCACTTTTTACGATTTCTCGATTTTGGTGATTTTCCCTAGTGGTACCCCTAGGGAAATCCGTAAAAATTCGTCGGAATCCGACGAAGTCAATTCTCGATGCGTTGTGACCGGCAAGCTTCCAGTAGCTATTCCAATCGAGTTTTCTCGAACTATCGGACCCGGATCAGAAATTTCACCACTTTTTACGATTTCTCGATTTTCCCTAGTGGTACCCCTAGGGAAATCCGTAAAAATTCGTCGGACTCCGATGAAGCCAATTCTCGATGCGTTGTGACCGGCAAGCTTCCAGTAGCTATTCCAATCGAGTTTTCCAGAATTATCGAACCCGGATCAGAAATTTCACCACTTTTTACGATTTCTCGATTTTGGTGATTTTCCCTAGTGGTACCCCTAGGGAAATCCGTAAAAAATTCGTCGGACTCCGACGAAGCCAATTCTCGATGCGTTGTGACCGGCATGCTTCCAGTAGCTATTCCAATCGAGTTTTCCCGAATTCTCGGCGGATTAGAAATTTCATCACTTTTTACGATTTCTCGATTTTGGTGATTTTCCCTAGTGGTACCCCTAGGGAAATCCGTAAAAATTCGTCGGACTCCGACGAAGCCAATTCTCGATGCGTTGTGACCGGCAAGCTTCCAGTAGCTATTCCAATCGAGTTTTCCCGAATTATCGGATTCGGATCAGAAATTTCACCACTTTTTATGATTTCTCGATTTTACCTAGTGGTACCCCTAGGGATATCCGTAAAAATTTGTCGGACTCCGACGAAGCCAATTCTCGATGCGTTGTGACCGGCAAGCTTCCAGTAGCTATTCCAATCGAGTTTTCCCGAATTATCGGACCCGGATCAGAAATTTCACCACTTTTTACGATTTCTCGATTTTCCCTAGTGGTACCCCTAGGGAAATTCGTAAAAATTCGTCGGACTCCGACGAAGCCAATTCTCGATGCGTTGTGACCGGCAAGCTTGCAGTAGCTATTCCAATCGAGTTTTCCCGAATTATCGGACCTGGATAAGAAATTTCACCACTTTTTACGATTTCTAGATTTTACCTAGTGGTACCCCTAGGGAAATCCGTAAAAATTCGTCGGACTCCGACGAAACCAATTCTTGATGCGTTGTGACCGGCAAGCTTCAAATAGCTATTCCAATCGTGTTTTCCCGAATTATCGGACCCGGATCAGAAATTTCACCACTTTTTATGATTTCTCGATTTTCCCTAGTGGTACCCCTAGGGAAATCCGTAAAAATTCGTCGGACTCCGACGAAGCCAATTCTCGATGCGTTGTGACCGGCAAGCTTCCAGTAGCTATTCCAATCGAGTTTTCACCACTTTTTATGATTTCTCGATTTTCCCTAGTAGTACCCCTAGGGAAATCCGTAAAAATTCGTCGCACTCCGACGAAGCCAATTCTCGATGCGTTGTGACCGGCAAGCTTCCAGTAGCTATTCCAATCGAGTTTTCCCGAAATATCGGACCCGGATCAGAAATATCACCACTTTTTACGATTTCTCGATTTTCCTAGTGGTACCCCTAGGGAAATCCGTAAAAATTCGTCGGACTCCGACGAAGCCAATTCTCGATTCGTTGTGACCGGCAAGCTTCTAGTAGCTATTCCAATCGAGTTTTCCCGAATTTTCGGACCCGGATCAGAAATTTCACGACTTTTTACGATTTCTCGATTTTCCCTAGTGGTACCCCTAAGGAAATCCGTAAAAATTCGTCGGACTCCGACGAAACCAATTCTCGATGCGTTGTGACCGGCAAGCTTCCAGTAGCTATTCCAATCGAGTTTTCCCGAATTATCGGACCCGGATCAGAAATTTCACCACTTTTTACGATTTCTCGATTTTGGTGATTTTCCCTAGTGGTACCCCTAGGAAAATCCGTAAAAATTAGTAGGACTCCGAGGAAGCCAATTTTCGATGCGTTTTGACCGGCAAGCTTCCAGTAGCTATTCCAATCGAGTTTTCCCAAATTATCGGACCCGGATCAGAAATATCACCACTTTTTACGATTTCTCAATTTTCCTAGTGGTACCCCTAGGGAAATCCGTAAAAATTCGCCAGACTCCGACGAAGCCAATTCTCGATTCGTTGTGACCGGCAAGCTTCTAGTAGCTATTTCAATCGAGTTTTCCCGAATTTTCGGACCCGGATCAGAAATTTCACGACTTTTTACGATTTCTCGATTTTCCCTAGTGGTACCCCTAGGGAAATCCGTAAAAATTCGTCGGACTCCGACGAAACCAATTCTCGATGCGTTGTGACCGGCAAGCTTCCAGTAGCTATTCCAATCGAGTTTTCCCGAATTATCGGACCCGGATCAGAAATTTCACCACTTTTTACGATTTCTCGATTTTCCCTAGTGGTACCCCTAGGGAAATCCGTAAAAATTCGTCGGACTCCGACGAAGCCAATTCTCGATGCGTTGTGACCGACAAGCTTCCAGTAGCTATTCCAATCGTGTTTTCACCACTTTTTATGATTTCTCGATTTTCCCTAGTAGTACCCCTAGGGAAATCCGTAAAAATTCGTCGCACTCCGACGAAGCCAATTCTCGATGCGTTGTGACCGGCAAGCTTCCAGTAGCTATTCCAATCGAGTTTTCCCGAAATATCGGACCCGGATCAGAAATATCACCACTTTTTACGATTTCTCGATTTTCCTAGTGGTACCCCTAGGAAAATCCGTAAAAATTCGTCGGACTCCGACGAAGCCAATTCTCGATGCGTTGTGACCGGCAAGCTTCCAATAGCTATTCCAATCGTGTTTTCCTGAATTATCGGACCCGGATCAGAAATTTCACCACTTTTTATGATTTCTCGATTTTCCCTAGTGGTACCCCTAGGGAAATCCGTTAAAAATTCGTCGGACTCCGACGAAGCCAATTCTCGATGCGTTGTGACCGGCAAGCTTCCAGTAGCTATTCCAATCGAGTTTTCACCACTTTTTATGATTTCTCGATTTTCCCTAGTAGTACCCCTAGGGAAATCCGTAAAAATTCGTCGCACTCCGACGAAGCCAATTCTCGATGCGTTGTGACCGGCAAGCTTCCAGTAGCTATTCCAATCGAGTTTTCCCGAAATATCGGACCCGGATCAGAAATATCACCACTTTTTACGATTTCTCGATTTTCCTAGTGGTACCCCTAGGGAAATCCGTAAAAATTCGTCGGACTCCGACGAAGCCAATTCTCGATGCGTCGTGACCGGCAAGCTTCCAGTAGCTATTCCAATCGAGTTTTCCCGAATTATCGGACCTGGATCAGAAATTTCACCACTTTTTACGATTTCTCGATTTTCCCTAGTGGTACCCCTAGGGAAATCCGTAAAAATTCGTCGGACTCCGACGAAGCCAATTCTCTATGCGTTGTGACCGGCAAGCTTCCAGTAGCTATTCCAATCGAGTTTTCCCGAATTATCGGACCCGCCAATTCTCGATGCGTTGTGACCGGCAAGCTTCCAGTAGCTATTCCAATCGAGTTTTCCCGAATTATCGAACCCGGATCAGAAATTTCACCAGTTTTTACGATTTCTCGATTTTGGTGATTTTTCCTAGTGGTACCCCTAGGGATATCCGTAAAAATTCGTCGGACTCCGACGAAGCCAATTCTCGATGCGTTGTGACCGGCAAGCTTCCAGTAGCTATTCCAATCGAGTTTTCCCGAATTATCGGACCCGGATCAGAAATTTCACCACTTTTTACTATTTCTCGATTTTCCCTAGTGGTACCCCTAGGGAAATCCGTAAAAATTCGTCGGACTCCGACGAAGCCAATTCTCGATGCGTTGTGACCGGCAAGCTTCCAGTAGCTATTCCAATCGAGTTTTCCCGAATTATCGGACCCGGATCAGAAATTTCACCACTTTTTACGATTTCTCGATTTTCCCTAGTGGTACCCCTAGGGAAATCCGTAAAAATTCGTCGGACTCCGACGAAGCCAATTCTCGATGCGTTGTGACCGGCAAGCTTCCAGTAGCTATTCCAATCGAGTTTTCACCACTTTTTATGATTTCTCGATTTTCCCTAGTAGTACCCCTAGGGAAATCCGTAAAAAATCGTCGCACTCCGACGAAGCCAATTCTCGATGCGTTGTGACCGGCAAGCTTCCAGTAGCTATTCCAATCGAGTTTTCCCGAAATATCGGACCCGGATCAGAAATATCACCACTTTTTACGATTTCTCAATTTTCCTAGTGGTACCCCTAGGGAAATCCGTAAAAATTCGCCGGACTCCGACGAAGCCAATTCTCGATTCGTTGTGACCGGCAAGCTTCTAGTAGCTATTTCAATCGAGTTTTCCCGAATTTTCGGACCCGAATCAGAAATTTCACGACTTTTTACGATTTCTCAATTTTCCCTAGTGGTACCCCTAGGGAAATCCGTAAAAAATTCGTCGGACTCCGACGAAGCCAATTCTCGATGCGTTGTGACCGGCAAGCTTCCAGTAGCAATTCCAATCGAGTTTTCCCGAATTATCGGACCCGGATCAGAAATTTCACCACTTTTTACGATTTCTCGATTTTCCCTAATGGTGCCGCTAGGGAAATCCGTAAAAATTCGTCGAACTCCGACGAAGCCAATTCTCGATGCGTTGTGACCGGCAAGCTTCCAGTAGCTATTCCAATCGAGTTTTCCCGAATTATCGGACCCGGATCAGAAATTTCACCACTTTTTACGATTTCTCGATTTTCCCTAGTGGTACCCCTAGGGAAATTCGTAAAAATTCGTCGGACTCCGACGAAGCCAATTCTCGATGCGTTGTGACCGGCAAGCTTGCAGTAGCTATTCCAATCGAGTTTTCCCGAATTATCGGACCTGGATAAGAAATTTCACCACTTTTTACGATTTCTCGATTTTCCCTAGTGGTACCCCTAGGGAAATCCGTAAAAATTCGTCGGACTCCGACGAAACCAATTCTTGATGCGTTGTGACCGGCAAGCTTCAAATAGCTATTCCAATCGTGTTTTCCCGAATTATCGGACCCGGATCAGAAATTTCACCACTTTTTATGATTTCTCGATTTTCCCTAGTGGTACCCCTAGGGAAATCCGTAAAAATTCGTCGGACTCCGACGAAGCCAATTCTCGATGCGTTGTGACCGGCAAGCTTCCAGTAGCTATTCCAATCGAGTTTTCACCACTTTTTATGATTTCTCGATTTTCCCTAGTAGTACCCCTAGGGAAATCCGTAAAAATTCGTCGCACTCCGACGAAGCCAATTCTCGATGCGTTGTGACCGGCAAGCTTCCAGTAGCTATTCCAATCGAGTTTTCCCGAAATATCGGACCCGGATCAGAAATATCACCACTTTTTACGATTTCTCGATTTTCCTAGTGGTACCCCTAGGGAAA
>CANTUQ010000405.1:0-118754 GCA_947683425.1 Excoecaria cochinchinensis | reverse complement strand
CGGCGATTTCGACGATCCAATTCTTGATGAGTTGTGACCGGCAAGCATCCAGTAGCTATTCCAATCGACGTTCCTGAATTATTTGACTCGCATCAAAATTGTGACCACGTTTATGTTCTCGATGTGTAGTGAGTTGCCCGAGTGGTACCACTAGGGAATCCGTAAAAACTCGTCGAATTCCGACGAAACCAATTCTCGATGCTTTGTGACCGCAAACTTCCAGAGCTATTCCAATCGAGTGTCCTGAATTATGGACTCGGATCAAAATTTCACCACTTTTAGTTGAGTGTGCTCGAGTGTGTGGAGGGGCCCTAGGGTCTCCAAGGGAAATCCGTAAAATTCCGACGAAGCCAAGTCTCGATGGCGTTTGACCGGTATGTGTCAAGTAGCTATTCCGATCGAGTGTTCCTGAATTATTGGACGCGGATCCAAAATGTGCACAAGTTGGAGGATGGCTGCGAGGGTGGGAGGTGGCCGTAGACACCCCTAGGAAAATCCGGAAAAGTCGGACGCAGCCATGCTCGATGCGGTGTGACCGAAAGCTTCAAGGACGAGTCCAAGCAGGGTGTGCCGAAAGTAGCTGACTCGGATCCAAAATGTGCACCACTGGTGACGAGGGCGCGATGTGGGTGATGGTCCCTAGGGTACTCTAGGGAAATCCGTAAAATTCCGACGATTCCAGTCTCGATGCGTTGTGACCCAGCTGCTCAGGAGCGAGGCTAATGCGAGTTTACTTAATTATTGGACTCGAGATAAAAGGTTACCACGTGTTGACGATTTCTCAAGTGTAGTGAGTTGTCCCTAGTGGTACCCCTAGAGAAATCCGTAAAATTCCGACGAAACCATTCTCGATGCGTTGTGACCGGCAAGCTTCCAGTAGCGATGCCAAGCGAGGTGTGCCTGAAGTAGTGCACTCGGAGCAAAAATTTCACCACTGTGTTATGATTGCGCGATGTTGTGATGTTCCTTAGGGTACCCGAAGGAAAATACGTAAAATGCCGACGAAGCCAATTCTCGATGCGTTGTGACCGGCAAGCTTCCAGTAGCTATTCCAATCGAGGTTTCCTGAATTATTGGACTTAGATCAAAATTTCACCACGTTGTTATGATTTCTCGATTGGTGATTGTGCCCTAGTGGTACCCCTAGAAAATCCGTAAAAATTCGTTCGAAGCCAATTCTCGATGGCTTTGTACCGGAAGCTTCCAGTAGCTATGCCAATCGAGTTTTCCTGAATTATTGACTCGAGCAAAAATTGTCACCACTTTTGTACGATTTCTCGATTTGGTGATTTTCCCTAGTGGTACCCCTAGGAAAATCCGTAAAAATTCGTCGGATTCCGACGAAGCCAATTCTTAAGGCGGTGTGACCGGCAAGATGTCAGTAGCTATTCAAATCGAGTGTTCCTGAATTATTGGACTCGGATCCAAAATTTCAACACTTTGACGATTTCACGATGTTTGTGATGTTCCCTTGTACCCCGAGGGAAATCCGTAAAATTCGTCGGATTTCGACGAAGCCAATCTCGATGACTTGTGACCGGCAAGCTTCCAGTAGCTACTCCAATCGAGTTTTCCTGAATTATGGACTCGGATCCAAAATTTCACAACTTTTTACGATTTCTCGATTTTGGTGATTATCCCTAGTGGTACCCCTAGGGAAATCTGTAAAAATTTCGACGAAGCCAATTCTCGATGCGTTGTGACCGGCAAGCTTCCAGTAGCTATTTCAATAGAGTTTTCCTTAACTATTGGACTTAGATAAAAAATTTCACCACTTTTTATGATTTCTTGACTTTGGTGATTGTCCCTGTGGTGCCCCTAGGGAAATCTGTAAAAATTCGTCGGATTCCGACGAAGCCAATTCTCGATGCGTTGTGACCGAAAAGCTTCCAGTAGCTATTCCAATCGAGTTTCCTGAATTTTGGGACTTGGATAAAAATTTCACCACTTTTTACAATTTATCGATTTTGGCAATTTTCCCTATTGGTACCCCTAGGGAAATCCGTAAAAATTCCGACGATGCCAATTCTCGATGCGTTGTAACCGGCAAGCTTCCAGTATCTATTCCAATCGAGTTTTCCTTAATTATTGGACTCGGATCCAAAATTTCACCACTTTTTACGATTTCTCGATTTGGTGAGTGTTCCTAGTGGTACCCCTAGGGAAATCCGTAAAATTCCGACGAAACCAATTCACGATGCGTTGTGACTGGCGAGCTTCCAGTAGCTATTCAAATAGAGTTTTCCTTAATTATTGGACTCGTATAAAAATTTCACCACTTTTTACGATTTCTCGATTTTGGTGATTTTCCTAGTGATACACCTAGGGAAATCCGTAAAAATTCCGACGAAACCAATTCTCGATGCGTTGTGACTGGCGAGCTTCCAGTAGCTATTGCAATCGAGTTTTCCTGAATTATTGGACTCGGATCAAAAATTTAACCACTTTTTATGATTTCTCGATTTTAGTGATTTTCCCTAGTGGTACCCCTAGGGAAATCCGTAAAATTCCGACGAAACCAATTCTCTATGCATTTTGACCGGTAAGCTTCCAGTAGCTATTACAATCGAGGTTTCCTTAATTATTGGACTCGGATCCAAAATTTCGCCACTTTTTACGATTTCTCGATTTGGTGATTTGTCCTAGTGGTACCCCTATGGAAATCCGTAAAAATTTCGACGAAGCGAATTCTCAATGTCTTGTGACCGGCAAGATTACAGTAGCTATTCCAATCGAGTTTTCCTTAATTATTGGAATCGGATCAAAAATTTCACCACTTTTTACGATTTCTCGATTTTGGTGATTTTCCCTAGTGGTACCCGTAGGGAAATCCGTAAAAATTCGTCGGATTTCGAAGAAGCCAATTCTCGATGCGTTGTGACCGGAAAGCTTCCAGTAGCTATTCCAATCTAGTTTTCCTTAATTATTGGACTCGGATCAAAAATTTCACCACTTTTTACAATTTCTCGATGTTGGTGATTTTCCCTAGTGGTACCCCTAGGGAAATCCCTAAAAATTACGACGAAGGCAATTCTCGATGCGTTGTGACTGGCGAGCTTCCAGTAGCTATTCCAATCGAGTTTTCCTTAATTATTGGACTCGGATCCAAAATTTCACCACTTTTTACGATTTCTCGATTTATGTGATTTTCCTAGTGGTACCCCTAGGGAAATCCGTAAAAATTCCGACGAGACCAATTCTCGATGCATTGTGACAGGCAAGCTTCAGTAGCTATTCTAATCGAGTTTTTCTGAATTATTGGACTCAGTCTAAAATTTCACCAATTTTTACGATTTCTCGATTTGGTTATTTTCCCTAGTGGTACCCCTATGGAAATCCGTAAAAATTCCGACAAAATCAATTCTCGATGCGTTGTGACCGGCAAGCTTCTAGTAGCTATTCTAATCGAGTTTTCCTTAATTATTGGACTCGGATAAAAAATTTCACCACTTTTTACGATTTCTCGATTTGGTGATTTTCCCTAGTGGTACCCCCTAGGAAAATCCGTAAAAATTCGTCGGATTCCGATGAAGCCAATTCTCGATGCGTTGTGACCGGCAAGCTTCCAGTAGCTATTCCAATCGAGTTTTCCTGAATTATTAGACTCGGATACAAAATTTCACCACTTTTACGATTTCTAGATTTTGGTGATTTTCCCTAGTGGTACCCCTAGGGAAATCTGTAAAAATTCTGACGAAGCCAATTCTCGATGCTTTGTGACTGGCGAGCATCCAGTAGCTATTCTAATCGAGTTTTCCTTAATTATTGGACTCGGATCCAAAATTTCACCACTTTTTACGATTTCTCGATTGTGGTGATTTTTCCTAGTGGTACCTCTAGGGAAATCCGTAAAAATTCCGACGAAACCAATTCTCGATGCGTTGTGACGGGCAAGCTTCCACTAGCTATTCGAATCGAGTTTCCTGAATTATTGGACTCGGTCAAAATTTCATCACTTTTTACGATTTCTCGATTTTGGTGATTTTCCCTAGTGGTACCCCTAGGAAAATCCGTAAAAATTCCAACGAAGCCAATTGTCGATGCATTGCGACCGGCAAGCTTCCAGTAGCTATTCCAATCGAGTTTTCCTAAATTATTGGACTTGGATCCAAAATTTCACCACTTTTACGATTTCTCGATTTTGGTGATTTTCCCTAGTGGTACCCCTTAGCGACATCCGTAAAAATTCGACGTATTCCGACGAAGCCAATTCACGATGCGTTGTAACCGGCAAGGTTCCAGTAGCTATACCAATCGAGTTTTCCTGAATTATTGGACTCGAATCAAAAATTTCACCACTTTTTACGTTTTCTCGATTTTAGTGATTTTCCCGAGTGGTAATCCTAGGGAAATCCGTAAAAATTCGTCGGATTCCGACGAAGCCAATTCTCGATGCATTGTGAACGGCAAGCTTCCAGTAGCTATTCCAAACGAGTTTTCCTGAATTATTGGACTCGGATCCAAAATTTCACCACTTTTTACGATTTCTCGATTTGGTGATATTCCCTAGTGGTACCCCTAGGAAAATCCGTAAAAATTCCGACGAAGCCAATTCTCGATGCGTTGTGACTGGCAAGCTTCCATTAGCTATTCTAATCGAGTTTTCCTGAATTATTGGACTCGGTCAAAAATTTCACCACTTTTTACTATTTCTCGATTTGGTGATTTTCCCTAGTGGTACCTAGGGAAATCCGTAAAAATTCCGACGAAGCCAATTCTCGATGCGTTGTGATCGGCAAGCTTCTAGTAGCTATTCTAATCGAGTTTTCCTTAATTGTTGGACTCGGATCAAAAATTTCACCACTTTTACGATTTCTCGAATTTGGTGATTTTCCCTTGTGGTACCCCTAGGGAAATCCGTAAAAATTTGTCGGATTCCGACGAAGCCAATTCTCGATGCGTTGTGACCGGCAAGCTTCCAGTAGCTATTCCAATCGAGTTTTCCTGAATTAATGGACTCGGATCCAAAATTTTATCACTATTTACGATTTTTCGATTTTGGTGATTTTCCCCAGTGGTACCCGTAGGGAAATCCGTAAAAATTCGTCGTATTCCGACGAAGCCAATTCACGATGCGTTGTGACCGGCAAGGTTCCAGTAGCTATACCAATCGAGTTTTCCTGAATTATTGGACTCGAATTCAAAATTTCACCACTTTTTACATTTCTCGATTTTAGTGATTTTTCCTAGTGGTACCCCTAGGGAAATCCGTAAAATTCGTCGGATTCAGACGAATCCAATTCTCGATGCGTTGTGACCGGCAAGCTTCAAGTAGCTATTCCAATAGATTTTTCCTGAATTATTGGACTCGGATCCAAAATTTCACCACTTTTTATGATTTCTCGATTTTGGTGATTTTCCCTAGTGGTACCCTAGGGAAATCCGTAAAATTCCAACGAAGCCAATTCTCGATGCGTGTGATTGGCGAGCTTCCAGTAGCTATTCAATCGAGTTTTCCTTAATTATTGGACTCGGATCAAAAATTTCACCACTTTTTACGATTTCTCGATTTTGGTGATTTTCCCTAGTGGTACCCCTAGGAAATCCGTAAAAATTTCGACGAAGCCAATTCTCGATGCGTTGTAATTGGCGAGCTTCCAGTAGCTATTCCAATCGAGTTTTCCTTAATTATTGGACTCGGATCAAAAATTTCACCACTTTTTACGATTTCTCAATTTTGGTTATTTTCCCTAGTGGTACCCCTAGGGAAATCCGTAAAAATTCCGACGAAGCCATTCTCGATGCATTGCGACCGACAAGCTTCCAGTAGCTATTCCAATCTATTTTTCCTAAATTATTGGACTTGGATCCAAAATATCATCACTTTTTATGATGTCTCGATTTTGTGATGTTCCCTAGTGGTACCCCTAGGGACATCCGTAAAAATTCGTCGTATTCCGACGAAGCCAATTCACGATGCGTTATATCCGGCAAGGTTCCAGTAGCTATACCAATCGAGTTTTCCTGAATTATTGTACTCGAATCAAAAATTTCACCACTTTTTACGATTTCTCGATTTTAGTGATTTTCCCTGATGGTAATCCTAGGAAAATCCGTAAAAATTCGTCGGATTCCGACGAAGCCAATTCTCGATGCATTGTGACCGGCAAGCTTCCAGTAGCTATTCCAAACGAGTTTTCCTGAATTATTGGACTCGGATAAAAAATTTCACCACTTTTTACGATTTCTCGATTTTGGTGATTTTTCCTAGTGGTACCCATAGGGAAATTCGTAAAAATTCTGACGAAACCAATTCTCGATGCATTGTGACCGGAAAGCTTCCAGTAGCTATTCCAATTGAGTTTTCCTTAATTATTGGACTCGGATCAAAAATTTCTCCACTTTTTACGATTTCTCGATTTGGTGATTTTTCCTAGTGGTACCACTAGTAAAATCCGTAAAAATTCCGACGAAGCCAATTCTCGATGCGTTGTGACTGACAAACTTCCAGTAGCTATTCTAATCGAGTATTCCTTACTTATTAGACTCGGTCAAAAATTTCACCACTTTTACGATTTCTCTATTTTGGTGATTTTCCCTAGTGGTACCCCTAGGAAAATCCGTAAAAATTCCGACGAAGCCAATTCTCGATGCGTTGTGATCGGCAAGCTTCAAGTAGATATTCCAATCGAGTTTTCCTGAATTATTGGACTCGAATAAAAAATTTCACCACTTTTTACGTTTCTCGATTTTGGTGCTTTTTTTCTAGTGGTACCCCAAGGGAAATCCGTAAAAATTCCGACGAAGCCAATTCTCGATGCGTTGTGACTGGCGAGCTTCCAGTAGCTATTCCAATCGAGTTTTACTGAATTATTGGACTCGGATAAAAAATTTCACCACTTTTTACGATTTCTCGATTTTGGTGATTTTCCCTAGTGGTACACCTAGGGAAATCCGTAAAAATTCGTCGGATTCCGACGAAGCCAATTCTCGATGCGTTGTGACCGGCAAGCTTCCAATAGCTATTCCAATTGAGTTTTCCTGAATTATTGGACTCGGATCCAAAATTTCATCACTATTTACGATTTTTCGATTTTGGTGATTTTTCCTAGTGGTACCCCTAGGGAAATCCGTAAAAATTTATCGGATTCCGACGAAGCCAATTCTCGATGCATTGTGACCGGCAAGCTTCCAGTAGGTATTTCAATTGAGTTTTCCTGAATTATTGGACTCGGATCCAAAATTTCACCACTTTTTACGATTTCTCGATTTTGGTGATTTTCCCTAGTGGTACCCCTAGGAAAATCCGTAAAAATTCCGACGAATCCAATTCTCGATGCATTGTGACTGCCGAGCATCCAGTAGCTATTCGAATCGAGTTTTCCTTAATTATTGGACTCGGATCAAAAATTTCACCACTTTTTACGATTTCTCGATTTTGGTGATTTTTCCTAGTGGTACCTCTAGGGAAATCCGTAAAAATTTGTCGGATTCAGACGAAGCCAATTCTCAATGCGTTGTGACCGGCAAGCTTCAAGTAGCTATTCCAATCTATTTTTCCTGAATTATTGGACTCGGATCAAAAATTTCACCACTTTTTACGATTTCTCGATTTGGTGATTTTTCCTAGTGGTACCCCTAGGAAAATCCGTAAAAATTCCGACGAAACCAATTCTAGATGCGTTGTGATTGGCGAGCTTCCAGTAGCTATTCCAATCGAGTTTTCCTTAATTATTGGACTCGGATCAAAAATTTCACCACTTTTTACGATTTCTCGATTTTGGTGATTTTCCCTAGTGGTACCCCTAGGGAAATCCGTAAAAATTCCGACGAAACCAATTCTCGATGCGTTGTGACTGGCGAGCTTCCAGTAGCTATTCCAATCGAGTTTTCCTTAATTATTTGACTCGGATCCAAAATTTGACCACTTTTTACGATTTCTCGATTTTCGTGATTTTCCCTAGTGGTACCCCTTGGAAAATCCATAAAAATTCCGACGAAGCCAATTCTCGATGCGTTGTGACGGGCAAGCTTCCAGTAGCTATTCGAATCGAGTTTTCCTGAATTATTGGACTCGGTCAAAAATTTCATCACTTTTTACGATTTCTCAATTTTGGTGTTTTTCCCTAGTGGTACCCCTAGGGAAATCCGTAAAAATTCCAACGAAGCCAATTCTCGATGCATTGCGACCGGCGAGCTTCCAGTAGCTATTCCAATCGAGTTTTACTGAATTATTGGACTCGGATCAAAAATTTCACCACTTTTTACGATTTCTCGATTTTAGTGATTTTCCCTAGTGGTACCCCTAGGGAAATCCGTAAAAATTCGTCGGATTCCGAAGAAGCCAATTCTCGATGCATTGTGACCGGCAAGCTTCCAGTAGCTATTCCAATCGAGTTTTCCTGAATTATTGGACTCGGATACAAAATTTCACCACTTTTTACGATTTCTCGATTTTTGTGATTTTTTCTAGTGGTACCCCTAGGGAAATTCGTAAAAATTCCGACGAAACCAATTCTCGATGCATTGTGACTGGAAAGCTTCCAGTAGCTATTCCAATCGAGTTTTCCTAAAATATTTGACTCGGATCCAAAATTTCACCACTTTTACGATTTTCCCGATTTTGTGATTTTCTCAAGTGGTACCCCTAGGGAAATCCGTAAAAATTCCGACGAAGCCAATTCTCAATACGTTGTGACCGGAAAGCTTCCTGTAGCTATTCCAAACGAGTTTTCCTTAATTATTGGACTCGGACCAAAATTTCTCCACTTTTTACGATTTCTCGATTTTGGTGATTTTCCCTAGTGGTACCACTAGGGAAATCCGTAAAAATTCCGACGAAGCCAATTCTCGATGCGTTTTGAGTGGCAAGCTTCCAGTAGCTATTCTAATAGAGTATTCCTTAATTATTAGACTCGGTCCAAAATTTCACCAATTTTTACGATTTCTCTATTCTGGTGATTTTCCCTAGTGGTACCCCTTAGGGAAATCCGTAAAAATTCCGACGAAGCCAATTCTCAATGCGTTGTGATCGGCAAGCTTCAAGTAGATATTCAAATCGAGTTTTCCTGAATTATTGGACTCGAATAAAAAATTTCACCACTTTTTATGTTTCTCGATTTTGGTGCTTTTTTCTAGTTGTACCCAAAGGGAAATCCGTAAAAATTTCGACGAAGCAAATTCTCGATGCGTTGTGACTGGCGAGCTTCGAGTAGCTATTCCAATTGAGTTTTCTTGAATTATTGGACTCGGATTTAAATTTCACCACTTTTTACGATTTCTCGATTTTGGTGATTTTCCTAGTGGTACCCCTAGGGAAATTCGTAAAAATTCCGACGAAACCAATTCTCGATGCATTGTGACTGGCGAGCTTCCAGTAGCTATTACAATCGAGTTTTCCTAAAATATTTGACTCGGATCCAAAATTTCACCACTTTTTATGATTTCTCGATTTTGGTGATTTTCTCAAGTGGTACCCCTAGGGAAATCCGTAAAATTCCGACGAAGCCAATTCTCGATGCGTTGTGACCGGAAAGCTTCCAGTAGCTATTCTAATCGAGTATTCCATAATTATTAGACTCGGTCTAAAATTTCACCACTTTTTACGATTTCTCGATTTTGGTGATTTTTCCTAGTGGTACCCTTAGGGAAATCCGTAAAAATTCGACGAAACATTCTCTATGCATTTTGACCGGCAAGCTTCCAGTAGCTATTCTAATCGAGTTTTCCTGAATTATTAGACTCGGTCTAAAATTTCACCACTTTTTACGATTTCTTGATTTTGGTGATTTTTCCTAGTGGTACCCCTATGGAAATCGTTAAAATTTCGACGAAGTCAATTCTCGATGCGTTGTGACCGGCAAGCTTCCAGTAGCTATTCTAATCGAGTTTTCCTTAATATTGGACTCGGATAAAAAATTTCACCACTTTTTACGATTTCTCGATTTTGGTGATTTTCCCTCGTGGTACCCTAGGGAAATCCGTAAAAATTTGTCGGATTTCGACGAAGCCAATTCTCGATGCGTTGTGACCGGCAAGCTTCCAGTAGCTATTCCAATCGAGTTTTCCTGAATTATTAGACTCGGATCAAAAATATCACCACTTTTTACGATTTCTCGATTTTGGTGATTTTCCATAGTGGTACCCCTAGGGAAATCCGTAAAAATTCCGACGAAGCCAATTTTCGATGCGTTGTGACTGGCAAGCTTCCATTAGCTATTCTAATCGACTTTTCCTGAATTATTGGACTCGATCAAAAATTTCACCACTTTTTACGATTTCTCGATTTTGGTGATTTTCCCTAGTGGTACCTAGGGAAATCCGTAAAAATTCCGACGAAGCCAATCCTCGACGCATTGTGACCGGTAAGCTCCCAGTAGCTATTCCGATCAGGTTTTCCTGAATTATTCGACCCGGATCAAAAATTTCACCACTTTTGGCGATTTCTCGATTTTGGCGATTTCCCCTAGTATAATGCCTTCAGAAGCTGGTAAAAATCGTCAGATCCCGACGAAGCCAATCCTCAACGCATTGTGACCGGTAAGCTACCAGTAGCTATTCCGATCAGGTTTTCCTGAATTATTCGACTCGGATCAAAAATTTCACTACTTTTGACGATTTCTCGATTTTGGCAATTTCTCCTAGTATAAGGCCTTCAGAAGCCCGTAAAAATTCGTCAGATCCCGACGAAGCCAATCCTCAACGCATTGTGACCGGTAAGCTCCCAGTAGCTATTCCAATCAGGTTTTCCTGAATTATTCGACCCGAATCCAAAATTTCACCACTTTTTGCGATTTCCCCTAGTATAATACCTTCAGAAGCCCGTAAAAATTCGTCAGATCCCAACGAAGCCAATCCTCGATGCATTGTGACCGGTAAGCTCCCAGTAGCTATTCCGATTAGGTTTTCCTGAATTATTCGACCAGGATCAAAAATTTCACCACTTTTATCGATTTCCCTAGTATAATGCCTTCAAAAACCCGTAAAATTCGTCAGATCCCGACGAAGCCAATCCTGGACGCATTGTGACCGGTAAGCTCCCAGTAGCTATTCCGATCAGGTTTTCCTGAATTATTCGACCCGGATCAAAAATTTCACCACTTTTGGCGATTTCTCGATTTTGTCGATTTTCCATAGTATAATGCCTTCAGAAGCCCGTAAAAATTCGTCAGATCCCGACGAAGCCAATCCTCGACGCATTATGACCGGTAAGGTCCCAGTAGCTATTCGATCAGGTTTTCCTGAATTATTCGACCCGGATCCAAAATTTCACCACTTTTACGATTTCTCGATTTTGTGATTTTCCCGAGTGTTACCCCTAGGAAAATCCGTAAAAATTCGTCGGATTCCGACGAAGCCAATTCTAGATGTGTTGTGACCAGCAAGCTTCCAGTATCTATTCCAATCGAGTTTTACTGAATGATTGGACTCGGATCCAAAATTTCAACACTTTTTACGATTTCTCGATTTTGGTGATTTTCCCTAGTGGTACCCCTAGGGAAATCCGTACAAATTCCGACGAAGGCAATTCTCGATGCGTTGTGACTGGCGAGCTTCAAGTAGCTATTCCAATTGAGTTTTCCTTAATTATTGGACTCGGATCCAAAATTCACCACTTTTTACGATTTCTCGATTTTGGTGATTTTCCCTAGTGGTACCCCTAGGGAATCCGTAAAAATTCCGACGAGGCCAATTCTCGATGCATTGTGACAGGCAAGCTTCCAGTTAGCTATTCTAATCGAGTTTTCCTGAATTAATGGACTCGCTCTAAAATTTCACCACTTTTTACGATTTCTCGATTTTGGTGATTTTCCTTAGTGGTACCCCTATGGAAATCCGTTAAAATTTCGACGAAGTCAATTCTCGATGCGTTGTGACCGGCAAGCTTCTAGTAGCTATTCTAATCGAGTTTTCCTTAATTATTGGACTCGGATAAAAAATTTCACCACTTTTACGATTTCTCGATTTTGGTGATTTTCCCTCGTGGTACCGCTAGGAAAATCCGTAAAAATTCGTCGGATTCTGACGAAGCCAATTCTCGATGCGTTGTGACCGGCAAGCTTCCAGTAGCTATTCCAATCGTGTTTTCCTGAATTATTAGACTCGAATCCAAAATTTCACCACTTTTTACGATTTCTCGATTTTGCTGATTTTCCCTAGTGGTACCCCTAGGGAAATCCGTAAAAATTCCGACGAAACCAATTCTCGATGCGTTGTGACTGGCGAGCATCCAGTAGCTATTCCAATCGAGTTTTCCTGAATTATTGGACTCGGATCAAAAATTTCACCACTTTTTACGATTTCTCGATTTTGGTGATTTTTCCTAGTGGTACCCCTAGGAAAATCCGTAAAAATTCCGACGAATCCAATTTTCGATGCGTTGTGACTGGCAAGCTTCCATTAGCTATTCTAATCGAGTTTTCCTGAATATTGGACTCGATCAAAAATTTCACCACTTTTTACGATTTCTCGATTTTGGTGATTTTCCCTAGTGGTACCTAGGGAAATCCGTAAAAATTCCGACGAAGCCAATTCTCGATACGTTGTGATCGGCAAGCTTACTAATAGCTATTCTAATCGAGTTTTCCTTAATTATCGGACTCGGATCAAAAATTTCACCACTTTTTATGATTTCTCGAATTTGGTGATTTTCCCTAGTGGTACCCCTAGGAAAATCCTTAAAAATTCGCCGGATCTCGACGTAGCCAATTCTCGATGCGTTGTGACCAGCAAGCTTTCAGTAGCTATTCCAATCGAGTTTTCCTGAATTATTGGACTCGGATCCAAAATTTTATCACTATTTACGATTTTTCGATTTTGGTGATTTTCCCTAGTGGTACCCCTAGGGAAATCCGTAAAAATTCGTCGGATTTCGACGAAGCCAATTCTCGATGCATTGCGATCGGCAAGCTTCCAGTAGGTATTCCATTCGAGTTTTCCTAAATTATTGGACTCGGATCAAAATTTCACAAATTTTTACGATTTTTTCGATTTGGTGATTTTCCCTAGTGGTACCCGTAGGGAAATCCGTAAAAATTAGTCGTCTTCTGACGAAGCCAATTCACGATGCGTTGTGACCGGCAAGGTTCCAGTAGCTATACCAATCGAGTTTTCCTGAATTAATTGACTCGAATTCAAATTTCACCACTTTTTACGATTTCTCGATTTTAGTGATTTTCCCTAGTGGTACCCCTAGGGAAATACGTAAAAGTTCGTCGGATTCAGACGAAGCCAATTCTCGATGCGTTGTGACCGGCAAGCTTCAAGTAGCTATTCCAATCGATTTTTCCTGAATTATTGGACTCGGATCCAAATTTCACCACTTTTTATGATTTCTCGATTTTGGTGATTTTCCCTAGTGGTACCCCTAGGGAAATCCGTAAAAATTCCGACGAAGCCATTCTCGATGCGTTGTGATTGGCGAGCTTCAGTAGCTATTCAATCGAGTTTTCCTTAATTATTGGACTCGGATCAAAAATTCACCAGTTTTTACGATTTCTCGATTTTGGTGACTTTCCCTAGTGGTACCCCTAGGGAAATCCGTAAAAATTCCGACGAAACCAATTCTCGATGCGTTGTGACCGGCAAGCTTCCAGTAGCTATTCCAATCGATTTTTCCTTAATTAGTAGACTCGGATCAAAAATTTCACCACTTTTTACGATTTCTCGATTTTGGTGATTTTCCCTAGTGGTACCCCTAGGGAAATCCGTAAAAATTCCGACGAAACCAATTCTCGATGCGTTGTGACTGGCGAGCACACCCAGTAGCTATTCTAATCGAGTTTTCCAAAATTATTAGACTCGGATCGAAAATTTCACCACTTTTTTACGATTTCTCGATTTGGTGATTTTTCCTAGTGGTACCCATAGGGAAATCCGTAAAAATTCCGATGAAGCCAATTCTCGATGCGTTGTGACTGGCAAGTTTCCAGTAGCTATTCTAATCGAGTTTTCCTGAATTATTGGAGTCGGTCCAAAATTTCACCACTTTTTAGGATTTCTCGATTTTGGTGATTTTTCCTAGTGGTACCCCTAGGGAAATCCGTAAAAATTTCAACGAAGCCAATTCTCGATGCGTTGTGACCGGCAAACTTCTAGTAGCTATTCTAATCTAGCTTTCCTTAATTATTTGACTCGGATCCGGGTCGAATAATTAGGAAAACCTGATCGGAATAGCTACTGGGAGCTTACCGGTCACAATGCATCGAGGATTGGCTTCGTCGGGACCTGACAAATTTTTACGGGCTTCTGAAGGCATTATACTAGGGAAAATCACCAAAATCGAGAAATCGCCAAAAGTGGTGAAATTTTGGATCCGGGTTGAATAATTCAGGAAAACCTGATCGGAATAGCTACTGGGAGCTTACCGGTCACAATGCGTCGAGAACTGGCTTCGTCGGGATCTGACGAATTTTTACGGGACTTCTGAAGGCATTATACTAGGTGAAATCGCAAAAATCGAGAAATCGCCAAATGTGGTGAAATTTTGATCCGGGTCGAATAATTCAGGAAAACCTTATCGGAATAGCTACTGGGATGTTACCGGTCACAATGCGTTGAGAACTGGCTTCGTCGGGATCTGACGAATTTTTACGGGCTTCTGAAGGCATTATACTAGGGGAAATCGCCAAAATCGAGAAATCGCCAAAAGTGGTGAAATTTTTTATCCGGGTCGAATAATTCAGGAAAACCTAATCGGAATAGCTACTGGGAACTTATCGGTCACAATGCGTCGAGAACTGGCTTCGTCGGGATCTGACGAATTTTTACGGGCTTCTGAAGGCATTATACTAGGGGAAATCACCAAAATCGAGAAATCGCCAACAGTGGTGAAATTTTGGATCCGGGTCGAATAATTCAGGAAAACCTAATCGGAATAGCTACTGGGAGCTTACCGGTCACAATGCGTCGAGAACTGGCTTCGTCGAGATCTGACGAATTTTTACGGACTTCTGAAGGCATTATGCTAGGGGAAATCGCGATAATCGAGAAATCGCCAAAAGTGGTGAAATTTTGGATCCGTGTCGAATAATTCAGGAAAACCTGATCGGAATAGCTACTAGGAGCTTACCGGTCACAATGCGTCGAGAACTGGCTTCGTCGGGATCTGACGAATTTTTACGGGCTTCTGAAGGCATTATATTAGGCGAAATCGCCAAAATCGAGAAATCGCCAAAAGTGGTGAAATTTTGGATCCGGGTCGAATAATTCAGGAAAATCTTATCGGAATAGCTACGGGGAGCTTACCGGTCACAATGCCTCGAGAACTGGCTTCGTCGGGATCTGACGAATTTTTACGGGCTTCTGAAGGCATTATACTAGGGAAAATAGCCGAAATCGAGGAATCGTAAAAAGTGGTGAAATTTTGGATCCGGGTCCAATAATTCAGGAAAAGTTGATCGGAATAGCTACTGGGAGCTTACCGGTCACAATGCGTCGGGAATTGACTTCGTCGGAATCTGACGAACTTTAACAGGCTTCTGAAGGCATTATACTAGGGAAAATCGCCGAAATCGAGGAATCGTAAAAAGTGGTGAAATTTCGGATCCGGGTCCAATAATTCAGGAAAACTTGATTGGAACAGCTACTGTGAGCTTACCGGTCACAATGCATCGGGAATTGACTTCGTCGGAATCTGACGAACTTTTACGAATTTCTGAAGGCATTATACTAGGGAAAATTGCTGAAATCGAGGAATCGTAAAAAGTGGTGAAATTTCGGATCCGGGTCCAATAATTCAGGAAAACTTGATTGGAACAGCTACTGGGAGCTTACCGGTCACAATGCGTCGGAAATTGGCTTCGTCGGAATCTGACAAACTTTTACAGGTTTCTGAAGGCATTATACTAGGGAAAATCGCCGAAATCGAGGAATCGTAAAAAGTGGTGAAATTTCGGATCCGGGTCCAATAATTCAGGAAAACTTGATTGGAACAGCTACTGGGAGCTTACCGGTCACAATGCATCGGGAATTGACTTCATCGGAATCTGACGAATTTTTACGAATTTCTGAAGGCATTATACTAGGGAAAATCGCCGAAATCGAGGAATCGTAAAAAGTGGTGAAATTTCGGATCCGGGTCCAATAATTCAGGAAAACTTGATTAGAACAGCTACTGGGAGCTTACCGGTCACAATGCATCGGGAATTGGCTTTGTCGGAATCTGACGAACTTTTACGGATTTCTGAAGGCATTATATAAAGGAAAATCGCCGAAATCGAGGAATCGTAAAAAGTGGTGAAATTTCGGATCCGGGTCGAATAATTCAGGAAAATCTGATCGGAATAGCTACGGGGAGCTTACCGGTCACAATGCATCGAGAACTGGCTTCGTCGGGATCTAACGAATTTTTACGGGCTTCTGAAGGCATTATACTAGGGAAAATAGCCGAAATCGAAGAATCGTAAAAAGTGGTGAAATTTCGGATCCGGGTCCAATAATTCAGGAAAAGTTGATTGGTACAGCTACCGGGAGCTTACCGGTCACAATGCATCGAGAATTGGCTTCGTCGGAATCTGACGAACTTTTACGGATTTCTGAAGGCATTATACTAGGGAAAATCGCCGAAATCGAGGAATCGTAAAAAGTGGTGAAATTTCGGATCCGGATCCAATAACTCAGGAAAACTTAATTGGAACAGCTACTGGGAGCTTACCGGTCACAATGTATCGAGAATTGGCTTAGTCGGAATCTGACGAACTTTTACGGATTTCTGAAGGCATTATACTAGGGAAAATCGCCGAAATCGAGGAATCGTAAAAAGTGGTGAAATTTCGGATCCGGGTCCAATAATTCAGGAAAACCTGATCGGAACAGCTACCGGGAGCTTATCGGTCACAATGCGTCGAGGATTGTCTTCGTCGGGATCTGACGAATTTTTACGGGCTTCTGAAGGCATTATACTAGGGGAAATCGCCAAAATCGAGGAATCGTAAAAAGTGGTGAAATTTCGGATCCGGGTCGAATAATTCAGGAAAACCTGATCGGAATAGCTACTGGGAGCTTACCGGTCACAATGCGTCGAGGATTGGCTTCGTTGGGATCTGACAAATTTTTACGGGCTTCTGAAGGCATTATACTAGGGGAAATCGCCAAAATCGAGAAATCGCCAAAAGTGGTGAAATTTTGGATCCGGGTCGAATAATTCAGGAAAACCTGATCGGAATAGCTACCGGGAGCTTACCGGTCACAATGCATCGAGGATTGGATTCCTCGGGATCTGATGAATTTTTACGGGCTTCTGAATGCATAATACTAGGGGAAATCGCCATAATCGAGAAATCGCCAAAAGTGGTGAAATTTTGGATCCGGGTCGAATAATTCAGAAAAACCTGATCGAAATTCCTACCGGGAGCTTAACGATCACAATGCGTCGAGGATCGGCTTCGTCGGGATCTGACGAATTTTTACGGGCTTCTGAAGGCATTATACTAGGGGAAATCGCCAAAATCGAGAAATCGCCAAAAGTGGTGAAATTTTTGATCCGGGTCGAACAATTCAGGAAAACCTGATCGGAATAGCTACCGGGAGCTTACCGGTCACAATGCGTCGAGGATTGGCTTCGTCGGGATCTGACGAATTTTTACGGGCTTCTGAAGGCATTATACTAGGGGAAATCGCAAAAATCGAGAAATCGCCAAAAGTGGTGAAATTTTTGATCCGGGTCGAATAATTCAGGAAAACCTGATCGGAATAGCTACCGGGAGCTTACCGGTCACGATGCGTCGAGGATTGGCTTCGTCGGGATCTGACGAATTTTTACGGGCTTCTGAAGGCATTATACAAGGGGAAATCGCCAAGATCGAGAAATCGCAAAAAATGGTGAAATTTTGGATCCGGGTCGAATAATTCAGGAAAACCTAATCGGAATAGCTACTGGGAGCTTACCGGTCAAAATGCGTCGAGGATTAACTTCGTCGGGATCTGACGAATTTTTACGGGCTTCTGAAGGCATTATACTAGGGGAAATCGCCAAAATCGAGAAATCGCAAAAAGTGGTGAAATTTTAGATCCGGGTCGAATAATTTAGGAAAACCTAATCGGAATAGCTACTGGGAGCTTACCGGTCACAATGCGTCGAGGATCGGCTTCGTCGGGATCTGACGAATTTTTACGGGCTTCTGAAGGCATTATACTAGGGAAAATCGCCAAAATCGAGAAATCGCCAAAAGTGGTAAAATTTTGGATCCGGGTCGAATAATTCAGGAAAACCTGATCGGAATAGCTACTGGGAGCTTACCGGTCAAAATGCGCCGAGGATTGGCTTCGTCGCGATCTGACGAATTTTTACGGGCTTCTGAAGGCATTATACTAGAGAAAATCGCCGAAATCGAGAAATCGACAAAAGTGATGAAATTTCGGATCCGGGTCGAATAATTCAGGAAAACTTGATCGGAATAGCTACTGGGAGCTTACCGGTCACAATGCGTCGGGAATTGGCTTCGTCGGAATCTGACGAACTTTAACAGGCTTCTGAAGGCATTATACTAGGGAAAATCGCCGAAATCGAGAAATCGTAAAAAGTGGTGAAATTTCGGATCCGGGTCCAATAATTCAGGAAAACTTGATTGGAACAGCTACTGGGAGCTTACCGGTCACAATGCATCGGGAATTGACTTCGTCGGAATCTGACGAACTTTTACAAATTTCTGAAGGCATTATACTAGGGAAAATTGCCGAAATCGAGGAATCGTAAAAAATGGTGAAATTTTGGATCCGGGTCCAATAATTCAGAAAACTTGATCGGAATAGCTACTGGGAGCTTACCGGTCACAATGCGTCGGGAATTGGCTTCGTCGGAATCTGACGAACTTTTACAGGCTTCTGAAGGCATTATACTAGGGAAAATCGCCGAAATCGAGGAATCGTAAAAAGTGGTGAAATTTCGGATCCGGGTCCAATAATTCAGGAAAACTTGATTGGAACAGCTACTGGGAGCTTACCGGTCACAATGCATCGAGAATTGGCTTCGTCGGAATCTGACGAACTTTTACGGATTTCTGAAGGCATTATACTAGGGAAAATCGCCGAAATCGAGGAATCGTAAAAAGTGGTGAAATTTCGGATCCGCGTCCAATAATTTAGGAAAACTTGATTGGAACAGCTACTGGGAGCTTACCGGTCACAATGCTTTGAGAATTGGCTTCGTCAGAATCTGATGAATTTTTACGGATTTCTGAAGGCATTATACTAGGAAAAATCGCCGAAATCGAGGAATCGTAAAAAGTGGTGAAATTTCGAATCCGGGTCCAATAATTCAGGAAAACTTGATTAGAACAGCTACTGGGAGCTTACCGGTCACAATGCATCGGGAATTGACTTCGTCGGAATCTAACGAATTTTTACGGATTTCTAAAGGCATTATACTAGGAAAAATCGCCGAAATCGAGGAATCGTAAAAAGTGGTGAAATTTCGAATCCGGGTCCAATAATTCAGGAAAACTTGATTAGAACAGCTACTGGGAGCTTACCGGTCACAATGCATCGGGAATTGGCTTTGTCGAAATCTGACGAACTTTTACGGATTTCTGAAGGCATTATATAAGGGAAAATCGCCGAAATTGAGGAATCGTAAAAAGTGGTGAAATTTCGGATCCGGGTCCAATAATTCAGGAAAACTTGATTGGAACAGCTACTGGGAGCTTACCGGTCACAATGCATCGGGAATTGGCTTCGTCGTAATCTGACGAACTTTTACGGATTTCTGAAAGCATTATACTAGGGAAAATCGCCGAAATCGAGGAATCGTAAAAAGTGGTGAAATTTCGGATCCGGGTCCAATAATTCAGGAAAACTTGATTTGAACAGCTGCTGGGAGCTTACCGGTCACAATGCATCGGGGATTGGCTTCGTCGGAATCTGACGAACTTTTACGGATTTCTGAAGGCATTATACTAGGGAAAATCGCCAAAATCGAGGAATCATAAAAAGTGGTGAAATTTCGGATCCGGGTCAAATAATTTAGGAAAATTTGATTGGAACAGCTGCTGGGAGCTTACCGGTCACAATGCATCGGGAATTGGCTTCGTCGTAATCTGACAAACTTTTACGGATTTCTGAAGGCATTATACTAGGGAAAATCGCCGAAATCGAGCAATCGCCAAAAGTGGTGAAATTTCGGATCCGGGTCCAATAATTCAGGAAAACCTGATCGGAACAGCTACTGGGAGCTTACCGGTCACAATGCGTCGAGAATTGGCTTCGTCGGGACCTGACGAATTTTTACCGGCTTCTTAAGGCATTATACTAGGGGAAATCGCCAAAATCGAGAAATCGCCAAAAGTGGTGAAATTTTTGATCCGGGTCGAATAATTCAGGAAAACTTGATCGGAATAGCTACTGGGAGCTTACCAATCACAATGCGTCGAGGATTGGCTTCGTCGGGATCTGACGAATTTTTACGGGCTTCTGCAGGCATTATACTAGGGGTAATCGCCAAAAGTGGTGAAATTTTGGATCCGGGTCGAATAATTCAGGAAAACCTGATCGGAATAGCTACTGGGAGCTTACCGGTCACAATGCGTCGAGGATTGGCTTCATTGGGATCTGACGAATTTTTATGGGCTTCTGAAGGCATTATACTAGGGGAAATCGCCAAAATCGAGAAATTGCCAAAAGTGGTGAAATTTTGGATCCGGGTCGAATAATTCATAAAAACCTGATCGAAATAGCTACTGGGAGCTTACCGGTCACAATGCGTCGAGGATTGGCTTCGTCGGGATCTGACGAATTTTTACGAGCTTCTGAAGGCATTATACTAGGGGAAATCGCCAAAATCGAGAAATCGCCAAAAGTGATGAAATTTTGGATCCGGGTCGAATAATTCAGGAAAACCTGATCGGAATAGCTACTGGGATCTTACCGGTCACAATGCATCGAGGATTGGCTTCGTCGGGATGTGACGAATTTTTACGGGCTTCTGCAGGCATTATACTAGGGGAAATCGCCAAAAGTGGTGAAATTTTGGATCCGGGTCGAATAATTCAGGAAAACCTGATCGGAATAGCTACTGGGAGCTTACCGGTCACAATGCGTCGAGGATTGGCTTCATTGGGATCTGACGAATTTTTATGGGCTTCTGAAGGCATTATACTAGGGAAAATCGCCAAAATCGAGAAATTGCCAAAAGTGGAGAAGTTTTGGATCCGGGTCGAATAATTCATAAAAACCTGATCGAAATAGCTACTGGGAGCTTACCGGTCACAATGCGTCGAGGATTGGCTTCGTCGGGATCTGACGAATTTTTACGGGCTTCTGAAGGCATTATACTAGGAAAAATCGCCAAAATCGAGAAATCGCCAAAAGTGGTGAAATTTTGGATCCAGGTCGAATAATTCAGGAAAACCTGATCGGAATAGCTACTGGGAGCTTACCGGTCACAATGCGTCGAGGATTGGCTTCGTCGGGACCTAACGAATTTTTACGGGCTTCTAAAGACATTATACTAGGGGAAATCGCCAAAATTGAGAACTCGCCAAAAGTGGTGAAATTTTGGATCCGGGTCGAATAATTCAGGAAAACCTGATCGGAATAGCTACTGGGAGCTTACCGGTCACAATGCGTAAAGGATTGGCTTCATCGGCATCTGACGAATTTTTACGGACTTCTGAAGTCATTATACTAGGGGAAATCGCCAAAATCGAAAAATCGCCAAAAGTGCTGAAATTTTTTATCCGGGTCGAATAATTCATGAAAACCTGATCGGAATAGCTACTGGGAGCTTACAGGTCACAATGCGTCAAGGATTGGCTTCGTCGGGATCTGACGAATTTTTACGGGCTTCTGAAGGCATTATACTAGGGGAAATCGCCAAAATCGAGAAATCGTCAAAAGTGGTGAAATTTTTTATCCGGATCGAATAATTCAGGAAAACCTGATCGGAATAGCTACTGGGAGCTTACCGGTCACAATGCATCGAGTATTGGCTTCGTCGGGATCTGACGAATTTTTACGGGCTTCTGAAGGCATTATACTAGGGGAAATCGCCAAAATCGAGAAATCGCCAAAAGTGGTGAAATTTTGGATCCGGATCGAATAATTCAGGAAAACCTGATCGGAATAGCTACTGGGAGCTTACCGGTCACAATGCGTCGAGGATTGGCTTCGTCGGGACCTAACGAATTTTTACGGGCTTCTAAAGACATTATACTAGGGGAAATCGCCAAAATTGAGAACTCGCCAAAAGTGGTGAAATTTTGGATCCGGGTCGAATAATTCAGGAAAACCTGATCGGAATAGCTACTGGGAGCTTACCGGTCACAATGCGTCAAGGATTGGCTTCATCGGCATCTGACGAATTTTTACGGACTTCTGAAGTCATTATACTAGGGGAAATTGCCAAAATCGAAAAATCGCCAAAAGTGGTGAAATTTTTGATCCGGGTCGAATAATTCATGAAAACCTGATCGGAATAGCTACTGGGAGCTTACAGGTCACAATGCATCGAGGATTGGCTTCGTCGGGATCTGACGAATTTTTACGGGCTTCTGAAGGCATTATAATAGGGGAAATCGCCAAAATCGAGAAATCGTCAAAAGTGCTGAAATTTTTTATCCGGATCGAATAATTCAGGAAAACCTGATCGGAATAGCTACTGGGAGCTTACCGGTCACAATGCATCGAGTATTGGCTTCGTCGGGATCTGACGAATTTTTACGGGCTTCTGAAGGCATTATACTAGGGGAAATCGCCAAAATCGAGAAATCGCCAAAAGTGGTGAAATTTTGGATCCGGATCGAATAATTCAGGAAAACCTGATCGGAATAGCTACTGGGAGCTTACCGGTCACAATGCGTCGAGGATTGGCTTCGTCGGGACCTAACGAATTTTTACGGGCTTCTAAAGACATTATACTAGGGGAAATCGCCAAAATTGAGAACTCGCCAAAAGTGGTGAAATTTTGGATCCGGGTCGAATAATTCAGGAAAACCTGATCGGAATAGCTACTGGGAGCTTACCGGTCACAATGCGTCAAGGATTGGCTTCATCGGCATCTGACGAATTTTTACGGACTTCTGAAGTCATTATACTAGGGGAAATCGCCAAAATCGAAAAATCGCCAAAAGTGGTGAAATTTTTGATCCGGGTCGAATAATTCATGAAAACCTGATCGGAATAGCTACTGGGAGCTTACCAATCACAATGCGTCGAGGATTGGCTTCGTCGGGATCTGACGAATTTTTACGGGCTTCTGAAGACATTATAATAGGGGAAATCGCCAAAATCGAGAAATTGCCAAAAGTGGTGAAATTTTTGATCCAGGTTGAATAATTAAGGAAAACCTGATCGGAATAGCTACTTGGAGCTTACCGGTCACAATGCGTCGAGGATTGGCTTCGTCGGGATCTGACGAATTTTTACGGGCTTCTGAAGGCATTATACTAGGGGAAATCGCCAAAATCGAGAAATCGCCAAAAGTTGTGAAATTTTGGATCCGGGTCGAATAATTCAGGAAAACCTGATCGAAATAGCTACTGGGAGCTTACCGGTCACAATGCGTCGAGGATTGGCTTCGTCGGGACCTAATGAATTTTTACGGGCTTCTAAAGACATTGTACTAGGGGAAATCGCCAAAATCGAGAAATCGCCAAAAGTGGTGAAATTTTTGATCCGGGTCGAATAATTTAGGAAAACCTGATAGGAATAGCTATTGGGAGCTTAACGATCACAATGCGTCGAGGATTGGTTTGGTCGGGATCTGACGAATTTTTACGGTCTTCTGAAGGCATTATACTAGGGGAAATCGCCAAAATCGAGAAATCGCCAAAAGCGGTGAAATTTTGGATCCGGGTCGAATAATTCAGGAAAACCTGATCGAAATAGCTACTGGGAGCTTACCGGTCACAATGCGTCGAGAACTGGCTTCGTCGGGATCTGACGAATTTTTACGGGCTTCTTAAGGCATTATGCTAGGGGAAATCGCTAAAATTGAGAAATCGCCAAAAGCGGTGAAATTTTGGATCCGGGTCGAATAATTCAGGAAAACCTGATCAGAATAGCTACTGGGAGCTTACCGGTCACAATACGTCGAGGATTGGCTTCGTCGGGATCTGACGAATTTTTACGGGAGCTTACCGGTCATAATACTAGGGGAAATCGCCAAAATCGAGAAATCGCCAAAAGTGGTGAAAGTTTGGATCCGGGTTGAATAATTCAGGAAAACCTGATCGGAATAGCTACTGGGAGCTTACCGGTCACAATGCATCGAGTATTGGCTTCGTCGGGATCTGACGAATTTTTACGGGCTTCTGAAGGCATTATACTAGGGGAAATCGCCAAAATCGAGAAATCGCCAAAAGTGGTGAAATTTTGGATCCGGATCGAATAATTCAGGAAAACCTGATCGGAACAGCTACTGGGAGCTTACCGGTCACAATGCATCGAGGATTGGCTTCGTCGGGATCTGACGAATTTTTACGGGCTTCTGAAGGCATTATAATAGGGAAAATCGCCAAAATCGAGAAATCGCCAAAAGTGGTGAAATTTTGGATCCAGGTTGAATAATTAAGGAAAACCTGATCGGAATAGCTACTGGGAGCTTACCGGTCACAATGCGTCGAGGATTGGCTTCGTCGCGATCTGACGAATTTTTACGGGCTTCTGAAGGCATTATACTAGGGGAAATCGCCAAAATCGAGAAATCGCCAAAAGTTGTGAAATTTTGGATCCGGGTTGAATAATTCAGGAAAAACTTATCGGAATAGCTACAGGGAGCTTACCGGTCACAATGCGTCGAGGATTAGCTTCGTCGGGATCTGACGAATTTTTACGGGCTTCTGAAGGCATTATACTAGCGAAAATCGCCAAAAGTGGTGAAATTTTGGATCCGGGTTGAATAATTCAGGAAAACCTGATCGGAATAGCTACTGGGAGCTTACCGGTCACAATGCGTCGAGGATTGGCTTCGTCGGGATCTGACGAATTTTTACGGGCTTCTGAAGGCATTATACTAGGGGAAATCGCCAAAATCGAGAAATCGCCAAAAGTGGTGAAATTTTGGATCTGGGTCGAATAATTCAGGAAAATCTAATCGGAATAGCTACTGGGTGCTTACCGGTCACAATGCGTCGAGGATTGGCTTCGTCGGGATCTGACGAATTTTTACGGGCTTCTGAAGGCATTATACTAGGGGAAATCGCCAAAAGTGGTGAAATTTTTGATCCGGGTCGAATAATTCAGAAAAACCTGATTGGAATAGCTACTGGGAGCTTACCGGTCACAATACGTCGAGGATTGGCTTCGTCGGGATCTGACAAATTTTTACGGGCTTCTGAAGGCATTATAATAGGGGAAATCGCCAAAATCGAGAAATCGCCAAAAGTGGTAAAATTTTGGATCCGGGTCGAATAATTCAGGAAAATCTGATTGGAATAGCTACTGGGTGCTTACCGGTCACAATGCGTCTAGGATTGGCTTCGTCGGGATCTGACGAATTTTTACGGGCTTTTAAAGGCATTATACTAGGGGAAATCTCCAAAAGTGGTGAAATTTTGGATCCGGAACGAATAATTCAGGAAAACCTGATCGGAATAGCTACTGGGAGCTTACCGGTCACAATGCGTCGAGGATTGGCTTCGTCGGGATCTGACGAATTTTTCCGGGCTTCTGAAGGCATTATACAAGGGGAAATCGCCAAAATCGAGAAATCGCCAAAAGTGGTGAAATTTTTGATCCGGGTCGAATAATTGAGGAAAACCTGATCGGAATAGCAACTGGGAGCTTATCGGTCACAATGCGTCGAGGATTGGCTTCGTCGGGATCTGACGAATTTTTACGGGCTTCTAAAGGCATTATACTAGGGGAAATCTCCAAAAGTGGTGAAATTTTGGATCCAGAACGAATAATTCAGGAAAACCTGATCGGAATAGCTACTGGGAGCTTACCGGTCACAATGCGTCGAGGATTGGCTTCGTCGGGATCTGACGAATTTTTCCGGGCTTTTGAAGGCATTATACAAGGGGAAATCGCCAAAATCGAGAAATCGCCAAAAGTGGTGAAATTTTGGATCCGGGTCGAATAATTGAGGAAAACCTGATCGGAATAGCTACTGTGAGCTTACCGGTCACAATGCGTTAAGAACTGGCTTCGTCGGGATCTGACGAATTTTTACGGGCTTCTGAAGGCATTATGCTAAAGGAAATCGCTAAAATCGAGAAATCGCCAAATGTGGTAAAATTCTGGATCCGGGTCGAATAATTCAGGAAAACCTTATCGGAATAGCTACTGGGAGCTTACCGGTCACAATGCGTCGAGGATTGGCTTCGTCGGGATCTGACGAATTTTTACGGGCTTCTGAAGGCATTATACTAGGGGAAATCGCCAAAATCGAGAAATCGCCAAATGTGGTAAAATTCTGGATCCGCGTCGAATAATTCAGGAAAACCTGATTGGAATAGCTACTGGGAGCTTACCGGTCACAATGCGTCGAGGATTGGCTTCGTCGGGATCTGACGAATTTTTACGGGCTTTTGAAGCATTATACTAGGGGAAATCGCCAAAATCGAGAAATCGCCAAAAGTGGTGAAATTTTGGATCTGGGTCGAATAATTCAGGAAAATCTAATCGGAATAGCTACTGGGTGCTTACCGGTCACAATGCGTCGAGGATTGGCTTCGTCGGGATCTGACGAATTTTTACGGGCTTCTGAAGGCATTATACTAGGGGAAATCGCCAAAAGTGGTGAAATTTTTGATCCGGGTCGAATAATTCAGAAAAACCTGATTGGAATAGCTACTGGGAGCTTACCGGTCACAATACGTCGAGGATTGGCTTCGTCGGGATCTGACAAATTTTTACGGGCTTCTGAAGGCATTATAATAGGGGAAATCGCCAAAATCGAGAAATCGCCAAAAGTGGTGAAATTTTGGATCCGGGTTGAATAATTCAGGAAAACCTGATCGGAATAGCTACTGGGTGCTTACCGGTCACAATGCGTCTAGGATTGGCTTCGTCGGGATCTGACGAATTTTTACGGGCTTCTGAAGGCATTATACGAGGGGAAATTGCCAAAATAGAGAAATCGCCAAAAGTGGTGAAATTTTGGATCCGGTTCGAATAATTCTTGAAAACCTGATCGGAATAGCTACTGGGAGCTTACCGGTCAAATTGTGTCGAGGATTGGCTTCGTCGGGATCTGACGAATTTTTACGGGCTTCTGAAGGCATTATACTAGGGGAAATCGCCAAAAGTGGTGAAATTTTGGATCCGGGTCGAATAATTCAGGAAAACCTGATCGGAATAGCTACCGGGAGCTTACCGGTCACGATGCGTCGAGGATTGGCTTCGTCGGGATCTGACGAATTTTTACGGGCTTCTGAAGGCATTATACAAGGGGAAATCGCCAAAATCGAGAAATCGCAAAAAGTGGTGAAATTTTGGATCCGGGTCGAATAATTCAGGAAAACCTAATCGGAATAGCTACTGGAAGCTTACCGGTCAAAATACGTCGAGGATTAACTTCGTCGGGATCTGACGAATTTTTACGGGCTTCTGAAGGCATTATACTAGGGGAAATCGCCAAAATCGAGAAATCGCAAAAAGTAGTGAAATTTTAGATCCGGGTCGAATAATTTAGGAAAACCTAATCGGAATAGCTACTGGGAGCTTACCGGTCACAATGCGTCGAGGATCGGCTTCGTCGGGATCTAACGAATTTTTACGGGCTTCTGAAGGCATTATACTAGGGAAAATCGCCAAAATCGAGAAATCGCCAAAAATGGTGAAATTTTGGATCCGGGTCGAATAATTCAGGAAAACCTGATCGGAATAGCTACTGGGAGCTTACCGGTCAAAATGCGCCGAGGATCGGCTTCGTCGCGATCTGACGAATTTTTACGGGCTTCTGAAGGCATTATACTAGAGAAAATCGCCGAAATCGAGAAATCGCCAAAAGTGGTGAAATTTTGGATCCGGGTCGAATAATTCAGGAAAACCTGATCGGAATAGCTACTAGGAGCTTACCGGTCACAATGCGTCGAGGATTGGCTTCGTCGGGATCTGACGAATTTTTACGGGCTTCTGAATGCATTATACTAGGGAAAATCGCCGAAATCGAGAAATCGACAAAAGTGATGAAATTTCGGATCCGGGTCGAATAATTCAGGAAAACTTGATCGGAATAGCTACTGGGAGCTTACCGGTCACAATGCGTCGGGAATTGGCTTCGTCGGAATCTGACGAACTTTAACAGGCTTCTGAAGGCATTATACTAGGGAAAATCGCCGAAATCGAGGAATCGTAAAAAGTGGTGAAATTTCGGATCCGGGTCCAATAATTCGGGAAAACTTGATTGGAACAGCTACTGGGAGCTTACCGGTCACAATGCATCGGGAATTGACTTCGTCGGAATCTGACGAACTTTTACGAATTTCTGAAGGCATTATACTAGGGAAAATTGCCGAAATCGAAGAATCGTAAAAAATGGTGAAATTTTGGATCCGGGTCCAATAATTCAGGAAAACTTGATCGGAATAGCTACTGGGAGCTTACCGGTCACAATGAATCGGGAATTGGCTTCGTCGGAATCTGACGAACTTTTACAGGCTTCTGAAGGCATTATACTAGGGAAAATCGCCGAAATCGAGGAATCGTAAAAAGTGTTGAAATTTCGGATCCGGGTCCAATAATTCAGGAAAACTTGATTGGAACAGCTACTGGGAGCTTACCGGTCACAATGCATCGAGAATTGGCTTCGTCGGAATCTGACGAACTTTTACGGATTTCTGAAGGCATTATACTAGGGAAAATCGCCGAAATCGAGGAATCGTAAAAAGTGGTGAAATTTCGGATCCGCATCCAATAATTTAGGAAAACTTGATTGGAACAGCTACTGGGAGTTTACCGGTCACAATGCTTTGAGAATTGGCTTCGTCGGAATCTGACGAATTTTTACGGATTTCTGAAGGCATTATACTAGGGAAAATCGCCGAAATCGAGGAATCGTAAAAAGTGGTGAAATTTCGAATCCGGGTCCAATAATTCAGGAAAACTTGATTAGAACAGCTACTGGGAGCTTACCGGTCACAATGCATCGGGAATTGGCTTTGTCGAAATCTGACGAACTTTTACGGATTTATGAAGGCATATAATGGAAAATCGCCGAAATCGAGGAATCGTAAAAAGTGGTGAAATTTCGAATCCGGGTTCAATAATTCAGGAAAACTTGATTAGAACAGCTACTGGGAGCTTACCGGTCACAATGCATCGGGAATTGGCTTCGTCGTAATCTGACGAACTTTTACGGATTTTTGAAAGCATTATACTAGGGAAAATCGCCGAAATCGAGAAATCGCCAAAAGTGGTGAAATTTTGGATCCGGGTCGAATAATTCAGGAAAACCTGATCGGAATAGTTACTGGGAGCTTACCGGTCACAATGCGTCGAGGATTGGCTTCGTCGGGACCTGACGAATTTTTACGGGCTTCTGAAGGCATTATACCAGGGGAAATCGCCAAAATCGAGAAATCGCCAAAAGTGGTGAAATTTTGGATCCGGGTCGAATAATTCAGGAAAACCTGATCGGAATAGCTACTGGGAGCTTACCGGTCACAATGAGTCGAGGATTGTCTTCGTCGGGACCTGACGAATTTTTACGGGCTTCTGAAGGCATTATACCAGGGGAAATCGCCAAAATCGAGAAATCGCCAAAAGTGGGGAAATTTTGGATACGGGTCGAATAATTCAAGAAAACCTGATCGGAATAGCTACTGAGAGCTTAGCGGTCACAATTCGTCGAAAATTGGCTTCGTCGGGACCTGACGAATTTTTACGGGCATCTGAAGGCATTATACCAGGGGAAATCGCCAAAATCGAGAAATCGCCAAAAGTGGTGAAATTTTTGATTCGGGTAAAATAATTCAGGAAAACCTGATCGGAATAGCTACTGGGCTTACCGGTCATAATGCGACGAGGATTGGCTTCGTCGGGATCTGATGAATTTTTACGGGCTTTTGAAGGCATTATACTAGGTGAAATTGCCAAAATCGAGAAATCGCCAAAAGTGGTGAAATTTTGGATCCGGGTTGAATAATTCAGGAAAACCTGATCGGAATAGCTACTGGGAGCTTACCGACGAAGCCAATTCTCGATGCATTGTGACCGGTAAGCTCCCAGTAGCTGTTCCAATCAAGTTTTCCTGAATTATTGGACCCGGATCCGAAATTTTACCACTTTTTACGATTCCTCGATTTCGGCGATTTTTCCTAGTATAATGCCTTTAGAAATCCGTAAAAGTTCGTCAGATTTCGACGAAGCCAATTCTCGATGCATTGTGACCGGTAAGCTCCCAGTAGCTGTTCCTATCAAGTTTTTCTGAATTATGGGACCCGGATCCGAAATTTCACCACTTTTTACGATTCCTCGATTTCGGCGATTTTCCCTAGTATAATGCCTTCAGAAATCCGTAAAAGTTCGTCAGATTCCGACGAAGCCAATTCTCGATGCGTTGTGACCGGCAAGCTTCCAGTAGCTATTCCAATCGAGTTTTCCTGAATTATTAGACTCGGATCCAAAATTTCACCACTTTTTACGATTTCAGGATTTTGGTGATTTTCCCTAGTGGTACCCCTAGGGAAATCCGTAAAAAATCATCGGATTCCGACGAAGCCAATTCTCGATGCGTATTGACCGGCAAGCTTCCAGTAGCTATTCCAATCGAGTTTTCCTGAATTATTGGACTCGCATCCAAAATTTCACCACTTTTTATGATTTCTCGATTTTGGTGATTTTCCCTAGTGGTACCCCTAGGGAAATCCGCAAAAATTCCGACGAATCCAATTCTTGATGCGTTGTGACCAGCAAACTTCCAGTAGCTATTTCAATCCAGTTTTCCTTAATTATTGGACTCGGATAAAAAATTTAACCACTTTTTACGATTTCTCAATTTTAGTGATTTTCCCTAGTGGTACCCCTATAGAAATCAGTAAAAATTTCGACGAGACCAATTCTCGATGCGTTGTGACCGGCAAGTTTCCAGTAGCTATTCCAATTGAGTTTTCCTGAATTATTGCACTCGGATCCAAAATTTCACCACTTTTTACGATTTCTCGATTTTTGTGATTTTCTCTAGTGGTACACTAGGGAAATCCGTAAAAATTCCGACGAAGCCAATTCTCGATGCGTTGTGACCGTCAAGCTTCCAGTAGCTATTCCAATCGAGTTTTCCTGAATTGTTAGACTCGGATCAAAAATTTCACAACTTTTTACGATTTCTCGATTTTGGTGATTTTCCATAGTGGTACCCCTAGGGAAATCCGTAAAAATTCGTACGAAGCCAATTCTCGATGCGTTGTGACCGGCAAGCTTATAGTAGCTATTCCAATCGAGTTTTCCTGAATTATCTGACTCGGATCCAAAATTACACACTTTTTACGATTTCACGATTTTGGTGATTTTTCCTAGTGGTACCCCTAGGAAAATCCGTAAAAATTCGTCGGATTCCGACGAAGCAAATTCTCGATGCGTTGTGACCGAAAAAATTCCAGTAGCTATTCAAATCGAGTTTTCCTGAATTATTGGACTCGGATCCAAAATTTCAACACTTTTTACGATTTTTCGATTTTGGTGATTTTGCCTAGTACCGCAAGGGAAATCTGTCAAAATTCGTCGGATTCCGACGAAGCCAATTCTTGATGCGTTGTGACCGGCAAACTTCCAGTAGCTATTCCAATCGAGTTTTCCTGAATTATTGGACTCGGATCCAAAATTTCACCACTTTTTATGATTTCTCGATTTTTGTGATTTTCCCTAGTGCTACACCAAGGGAAATCTGTAAAAATTCCGACGAAGCCAATTCTCGATGCGTTTTGACCGGTAAGTTTCAAGTAGCTATTCCGATCGAGTTTTCCTGAATTATTGGACTCGGATCCAAAATTTCACAATTTTTTAGGATTTCTCGATTTTGGTGATTTTCCCTAGAGGCACCCCTAGGAAAATCCGTAAAAATTCGTACGAAGCCAATTCTCGATGCGTTGTGACCGAAAAGCTTCAAGTAGCTATTCCAATCGAGTTTTCCGGAATTATCTGACTCGGATCAAAAATTTCACCACTTTTTACGATTTCTCGATTTTGGTGATTTTCCCTAGTGGTACCCCTAGAAAAATCCGTAAAAATTCCCACGAAGCCAATTCTCAATGCGTTGTGACTGGCGAGCTTCCAGTAGCAATTCCAATCGAGTTTTCCAGAATTATTGAACTCGGATCCAAAATTTCACCACTTTTTACGATTTCTCAATTTTGGTGATTTTCCCTTGTGGTACTCCTAGGGAAATCCGTAAAAATTCCGACGAATCCAATTCTCGATGCGTTGTGACCGGCAAGTTTCCAGTAGCTATTCCAATCGAGTTTTACTTAATTATTGGACTCGGATAAAAAATTTTACCACTTTTTACGATTTCTCAATTTTAGTGATTTTCCCTAGTGGTACCCCTAGAGAAATCCGTAAAAATTCCGACGAAACCAATTCTCGATGCGTTGTGACCGGCAAGCTTCCAGTAGCTATTCCAATCGAGTTTTCCTGAATTATTGCACTCGGATCGAAAATTTCAACACTTTTTACGATTTCTCGATTTTTGTGATTTTCCTTAGTGGTACACCTAGGGAAATCCGTAAAAATTACGACGAAGCCAATTCTCGATGCGTTGTGACCGGCAAGCTTCAAGTAGCTATTCCAATCGAGTTTTCCAGAATTATTGGACTCGGATCCAAAATTTCTCCACTTTTTATGATTTCTCGATTTTGTGATTTTCCCTAGTGCTACCCCTAGGAAAATCCGTAAAAATTCGTCCGAAGCCAATTCTCGATGCGTTTTTACCGGCAAGCTTCCAGTAGCTATTCCAATCGAGTTTTCCTGAATTATTGGACTCGGATCAAAAATTTCACCACTTTTTACGATTTCTCGATTTTGGTGATTTTCCCTAGTGGTACCCCTAGGAAAATCCGTAAAAATTCGTCGGATTTCGACGAAGCCAATTCTCGATGTGTTGTGACCGGCAAGATTTCAGTAGCTATTCAAATCGAGTTTTCCTTAATTATTTGACTCGGATCCAAAATTTCAAAACTTTTTACGATTTCACGATTTTTGTGATTTTCCCTAGTACCCCGAGGGAAATCCGTAAAAATTCGTCGGATTTCGACGAAGCCATTTCTCGATGCGTTGTGACCGGCAAGCTTTCAGTAGCTATTCCAATCGAGTTTTCCTGAATTATTGGACTCGAATCCAAAATGTCACCACTTTTTATGATTTCTCAATTTTGGTGATTTTTCCTAGTGGTACCCCTAGGAAAATTCGTAAAAATTCGTCGGATTCCGACGAAGCCAATTCTCGATGAGTTGTGACCGGCAAGCTTCCAGTAGCTACTCCAATCGAGTTTTCCTGAATTATTGGACTCGGATCCAAAATTTCACAACTTTTTACGATTTCTCGATTTTGGTGATTATCCCTAGTAGTACCCCTAGGGAAATCCGTAAAAATTTATCGGATTCCGACGAAGCTATTTCTCGATGCATTGTGATCGGCAAGCTTCCAGTAGCTAATCCAATCGAGTTTTCCTGAATTATTGGACTCGGATCTAAAATTTCACCACTATTTACGATTTCTCGATTTTGGTGATTTTCCCTAGTGGTACCCCTAGTGAAATCCGTAAAAATTCCGACGAAACCAATTCTCATTGCGTTGTGACTTGCGAGCTTCCAGTAGCTAATCCAATCGAGTTTTCCTGAATCATTGGACTCGGATCCAAAATTTCACCACTTTTTACGATTTCTTGATTTTGGTGATTTTCCCTAGTGGTACCCCTAGGGAAATCCGTAAAAATTCCGACGAAACCAATTCTCGATGCATTGTGACCGGCAAGCTTCTAGTAACTATTCCAAAAGAGTTTTCCTTAATTATTGGACTCGGATACAAAATTTCACCACTTTTTACGATTTCTCGATTTTGGTGATTTTCCCTAGTGGTACCCCTAAGGAAATACGTAAAAATTCCGACGAAACCAATTCTCGATGCGTTGTGACCGGCAAGCTTCCAGTAGCTATTCTAATCTAGTTTTCCTGAATTATTGAACTCGAATCAAAAATTTCACCACTTTTTATGATTTCTCGATTTTGGTGACTTTCCCTAGTGGTACCCCTAAGAAAATCAGTAAAAATTCTTCAGCTTCCGACGAAGCCAATTCTCAATGTGTTGTGCCCAGCAAGCTTCCAGTACCTATTCCAATCGAGTTTTCTTAAATTATTGGACTCGGATCCAAAATTTTACCACTTTTTACGATTTCTCGATTTTGGTGATTTTCCCTAGTGGTACCCCCTAGGAAAATCCGTAAAAATTCTGACGAAGCCAATTCTCGATGCCTTGTGACTGGCAAGCTTCCAGTTGCTATTCCAATCGAGTTTTCCTGAAATATTGGTCTCGGATAAAAAATTTCACCACTTTTTACGATTTCTCGATTTTGGTGATTTTCCCTAGTGGTACCCCTAGAGAAATCCGTAAAAATTCCGACGAAGCAAATTCTCGATGCGTTGTGACCGGTAAGCTTCCAGTAGCTATTCCAATCGAGTTTTCCTTAATTATTGGACTCGGAATAAAAATTTCACCACTTTTTACGATTTCTCGATTTTTGTGATTTTCCCTAGTGGTACCCCTAGGGAAATCCGTAAAAATTTTGATGAAGCCAATTCTCGATGCGTTGTGACCGGCAAGATTCCAGTAGCTATTCCAATCAAGTTTTCCTTAATTATTAGACTCGAATCCAAAATTTCACCACTTTTTATGATTTCCCGATTTTGGTGTTTTTCCCTTGTGGTACCACTAGTAAAATCCATAAGAATTCGTACGAATCCAATTCTTGATGCGTTGTGACCGGCAAGCTTCCAGTAGCTATTCCAATCGAGTTTTCCTTAATTATTGGACTCGAATCAAAAATTTCACCACTTTTTACGATTTCTCGATTTTGGTGATTTTCCCTAGTGGTACCCCTAGGAAAATCCGTAAAAATTCGTCGGATTTCGACGAAGCCAATTCTCGATGCGTTGTGACCGGCAAGATTTCAGTAGCTATTCAAATCGAGTTTTCCTTAATTATTTGACTCGGATCCAAAATTTCAAAACTTTTTACGATTTCACGATTTTTGTGATTTTCCCTAGTACCCCGAGGGAAATCCGTAAAAATTCGTCGGATTTCGATGAAGCCATTTCTCGATGCGTTGTGACCGGCAAGCTTTCAGTAGCTATTCCAATCGAGTTTTCCTGAATTATTGGACTCGAATCCAAAATGTCACCACTTTTTATGATTTCTCAATTTTGGTGATTTTTCCTAGTGGTACCCCTAGGGAAATTCGTAAAAATTCGTCGGATTCCGACGAAGCCAATTCTCGATGAGTTGTGACCGGCAAGCTTCCAGTAGCTACTCCAATCGAGTTTTCCTGAATTATTGGACTCGGATCCAAAATTTCACAACTTTTTACGATTTCTCGATTTTGGTGATTATCCCTAGTAGTACCCCTAGGGAAATCCGTAAAAATTTATCGGATTTCGATGAAGCTATTTCTCGATGCATTGTGATCGGCAAGCTTCCAGTAGCTAATCCAATCGAGTTTTCCTGAATTATTGGACTCGGATCTAAAATTTCACCACTATTTACGATTTCTCGATTTTGGTGATTTTTCCTAGTGGTACCCCTAGTGAAATCCGTAAAAATTCCGACGAAACCAATTCTCATTGCGTTGTGACTTGCGAGCTTCCAGTAGCTAATCCAATCGAGTTTTCCTGAATCATTGGACTCGGATCCAAAATTTCACCACTTTTTACGATTTCTCGATTTTGGTGATTTTCCCTAGTGGTACCCCTAGGGAAATCCGTAAAAATTCCGACGAAACCAAGTCTCGATGCATTGTGACCGGCAAGCTTCTAGTAACTATTCCAAAAGAGTTTTCCTTAATTATTGGACTCGGATACAAAATTTCACCACTTTTTACGATTTCTCGATTTTGGTGATTTTCCCTAGTGGTACCCCTAAGGAAATACGTAAAAATTCCGACGAAACCAATTCTCGATGCGTTGTGACCGGCAAGCTTCCAGTAGCTATTCTAATCTAGTTTTCCTGAATTATTGAACTCGAATCAAAAATTTCACCACTTTTTATGATTTCTCGATTTTGGTGACTTTCCCTAGTGGTACCCCTAAGAAAATCAGTAAAAATTCTTCAGCTTCCGACGAAGCCAATTCTCAATGTGTTGTGCCCAGACAGCTTCCAGTACCTATTCCAATCGAGTTTTCTTAAATTATTGGACTCGGATCCAAAATTTTACCACTTTTTACGATTTCTCGATTTTGGTGATTTTCCCTAGTGGTACCCCCTAGGAAAATCCGTAAAAATTCTGACGAAGCCAATTCTCGATGCCTTGTGACTGGCAAGCTTCCAGTTGCTATTCCAATCGAGTTTTCCTGAAATATTTGTCTCGGATAAAAAATTTCACCACTTTTTATGATTTCTCGATTTTGGTGATTTTCCATAGTGGTACCCCTAGAGAAATCCGTAAAAATTCCGACGAAGCAAATTCTCGATGCGTTGTGACCGGTAAGCTTCCAGTAGCTATTCCAATCGAGTTTTCCTTAATTATTGGACTCGGAATAAAAATTTCACCACTTTTTACGATTTCTCGATTTTTGTGATTTTCCCTAGTGGTACCCCTAGGGAAATCCGTAAAAATTCTGATGAAGCCAATTCTCGATGCGTTGTGACCGGCAAGATTCCAGTAGCTATTCCAATCAAGTTTTCCTTAATTATTAGACTCGAATCCAAAATTTCACCACTTTTTATGATTTCCCGATTTTGGTGTTTTTCCCTTGTGGTACCACTAGTAAAATCCATAAGAATTCGTACGAATCCAATTCTTGATGCGTTGTGACCGGCAAGCTTCCAGTAGCTATTCCAATCGAGTTTTCCTTAATTATTGGACTCGAATCAAAAATTTCACCACTTTTTACGATTTCTCGATTTTGGTGATTATACCTAGTGGTACCCCTAGGGAAATCCGTAAAAATTCGTCGGATTCCGACGAAGCCATTTCTCGATGCATTGTGATCGGCAAACTTCCAGTAGATATTCCAATCGAGTTTTCCTGAATTATTGGACTCGGATCAAAAATTTCACCACTTTTTATGATTTCTCGATTTTTGTGATTTTCCCTAGTGGTACCCCTAGTGAAATCCGTAAAAATTTCGACGAAACCAATTCTTGTTGCGTTGTGACTGGCGAGCTTCTAGTAGCTATTCCAATCGAGTTTTCCTGAATTATTGGACTCGGATCCAAAATTTCACCACTTTTTACGATTTCTCAATTTTGGTGATTTTCCCTAGTGGTACTCCTAGGGAAATCCGTAAAAATTCCGACGAAACCATATCTCTATGCGTTGTGACCGGTAAGCTTTCAGTAGCTAATACAATCGAGTTTTCCTTAATTATTGGACTCAGATCCAAAATTTCACCACTTTTTACGATTTCTCGATTTTGGTGATTTTCCCTAGTGGTACCCCTAGGGAAATCCGTAAAAATTTCGACGAAGCCAATTCTCGATGCGTTGTAACCGGCAAGCTTCCAGTAGCTATTCCAATAGAGTTTTCCTTAACTATTGGACTCGGATCAAAAATTTCACCACTTTTTATGATTTCTTGAATTTGGTGATTTTCCCTTGTGGTGCCCCTAGGGAAATCCGTAAAAATTCGTCAGATTCCGACGAAGCCAATTCTCGATTCGTTGTGACCGAAAAGCTTCCAGTAGCTATTCCAATCGAGTTTTCCCGAATTATTGGACTCGGATCCAAAATTTCACCACTTTTTACGATTTCTCAATTTTGGCAATTTTCCCTAGTGGTACCCCTAGGGAAATCCGTAAAAATTCCGACGAATCCGATTCTCGATGCGTTGTGACCGGCAAGCTTCCAGTAGCTATTCCAATTGAGTTTTCCTTAATTATTGGACTCGGATCAAAAATTTCACCACTTTTTACGATTTCTCGATTTTGGTGATTTTCCCTAGTGGTACCCCTAGGGAAATCCGTAAAAATTCCGACAAAACCAATTCACGATGCGTTGTGACTGGCGAGCTTCCAGTAGCTATTCAAATAGAGTTTTCCTTAATTATTGGACTCGGATAAAAAATTTCACCACTTTTTACGATTTCTCGATTTTGGTGATTTTCCCTAGTGGTACACCTAGGGAAATCCGTAAAAATTACGACGAAGCCAATTCTTGATGCGTTGTGACTGGCGAGCTTCCAGTAGCTATTGCAATCGAGTTTTCCTGAATTATTGGACTCGGATCAAAAATTTCAACACTTTTTATGATTTCTCGATTTTGGTAATTTTCCCTAGTGTTACCCCTAGGAAATCCGTAAAAATTCCGACGAATCCAATTCTAGCTGTATTGTGACCGGCAAGCTTTCAGTAACTATTTCAATCCAGTTTTCCTTAATTATTGGACTCGGATCAAAAATTTCACCACTTTTTACAATTTCTCAATTTTGGTGATTTTCCCGAGTGGTACCCCTAGGGAAATCCGTAAAAATTCTGACGAATCAAATTCTCGATGCGTTTTGACCGGCAAGCTTCCAGTAGCTATTCCGATCGAGTTTTCCTTAATTATTGGACTCGGATCCAAAATTTCACCACTTTTTACGATTTCTCGATTTTGGTGATTTTCCCGAGTGGTACCCCTAGGGAAATCCGTAAAAATTTTGACGAAGCCAATTCTCGATGCGTTGTGACCGGCAAGCTTCCAGTAGCTATTCAAATTGAGTTTTCCTGAATTATTGGACTCGGATCCAAAATTTCACAACTTTTTATGATTTCTCGATTTTGGTGATTTTCCCTAGTGGTACCCCTAGGAAAATCCGTCAAAATTCGTACGAAGCCAATTCTCGATGCGTTGTGGCCGGCAAGCTTCCAGTAGCTATTCCAATCAAGTTTTCCTAAATTATTGGACTCTGATCCAAAATTTCACCACTTTTTATGATTTCTCGATTTTGTTGATTTTCCCTAGTGGTACCCCTAGGTAAATCCGTAAAAATTCATCGGATTCCGACGAAGCCAATTCTCGATGCGTTGTGACCGGCATGATTCCAGTTGTTATTCAAATCGAGTTTTCCTGAATTATTGGACTCGGATCCAAAATTTCACCACTTTTTACGATTTCTTGATTTTGGTGATTTTCCCTAGTGGTAACCCTAGGGAAATCCGTAAAAATTCATACGAAGCCAATTCTCGATGCGTTGTGACCGGCAAGATTCCAGCAGGTATTCCAATCAAGTTTTCCTGAATTATTGGACTCGGATAAAAAATTTTAACACTTTTTACGATTTCTCGATTTTTGCGATTTTCCCTAGTACCCCTAGAGAAATCCGTAAAAATTCGTCAGATTACGACGAATCCAATTATCGATGCTTTGTGACCGACAAGCTTCCAGTAGCTATTTCTTTTGAGTTTTCCTGAATTATTGGACTCGGATCCAAAATTAAACCACTTTTTACGATTTCTCGATTTTGGTGATTTTTCCTTGTGGTACCCCGAGGAAAATCCGTAAAAATTCGTCGGATTCCGAAGAAGCCAATTCTTGATGCGTTTTGACCGACAAGCTTCCAGTAACTATTCCAATCAAAGTTTTCCTGAATTATTGGACTCGAATCCAAAATTTCACCACTTTTTACGATTTTTCGATTTTGGTGATTTTCCCTAGTGGTACCTCTAGGAAAATCCGTAAAAATTCGTCGGATTCCGACGAAGCCAATTCTCGATGAGTTGTGGCCGGCAAGATTCCAGTAGCTATTCAAATCGAGTTTACCTGAATTATTGGACTCGGATTAAAAATTTCAACACTTTTTATGATTTCTCGATTTTGGCAATTTTCCCTAGTACCCCTAGAGAAATCCGTAAAAATTAGTCGGATTCCGACGAAGCCAATTCTCGATGCGTTGTGACCGACAAGCTTCCAGTAGCTATTTCAATTTAGTTTTCCTGAATTATTGGACTCGGATCCAAAATTAAATCACTTTTTACGATTTCACGATTTTGGTGATTTTTCCTAGTGGTACCCCGAGGGAAATCCGTAAAAATTCATCGGATTCCGACGAAGCCAATTCTCGATGCGCTGTGGCCGACAAGCTTCTAGTAGCTATTCCAATCGAGTTTTCCTGAATTATTGGACTCGAATCTAAAATTTCACCACTTTTTACGATTTCTCAATTTTGGTGATTTTTCCTAGTGGTACCCCTAGGGAAATTCGTAAAAATTCGTCGGATTTCGACGAAACCAATTCTCGATGCGTTGTGACCGGCAAGCTTCCAGTAGCTATTCCAATCGAGTTTTCCTGAATTATTTTACTCGGATCCAAAATTTTACTACTTTTTACGATTTCTCGATTTTGGTGATTTTCCCTAGTGGTACCCCTAGGGAAATCCGTAAAAATTCGTCGGATTCCGACGAAACCAATTCTCGATGAGTTGTGGCAGGCAAGATTCCAGTAGCTATTCAAATCGAGTTTTCCTGAATTATTGGACTCGGATCCAAAATTTCAACACTTTTTACGATTTCTCGATTTTGGCGATTTTCCCTAGTACCCCTAGGGAAATCCGTAAAAATTCTTCGGATTCCGACGAAGCCAATTCTCGATGCGTTGTGACCGGCAAGCTTCCAGTAGCTATTGCAATTTAGTTTTCCTTCATTATTGGACTCGGATCCAACATTACACCACTTTTTACGATTTCACGATTTTGGTGATTTTCCCTAGTGGTACCCCGAGGGAAATCCATAAAAATTCGTCGGATTCCGACGAATCCAATTCTTGATGCGTTGTGACCGACAAGCTTCCAGTAGCTATTGCAATCGAGTTTTCCTGAATTATTGGACTCGAATTCAAAATTTCATCACTTTTTACGATTTCTCAATTTTGGTGATTTTCCCTAGTGGTACCCCTAGGGAAATCCGTAAAAATTCCAACGAAGCCAATTCTCGATGCATTGCGACCGGCAAGCTTCCAGTAGCTATTCCAATCGAGTTTTCCTAAATTATTGGACTTGGATCAAAAATTTTACCTCTTTTTACGATTTCTCGATTTTTGTGATTTTTCCTAGTGGTACCCCTAGGGACATCCGTAAAAATTCATCGTATTCCGATAAAGTCAATTCACGATGCGTTGTGACCGGCAAGGTTCCAGTAGCTATACCAATCGAGTTTTCCTGAATTATTGGACTCGAATCCAAAATTTCACCACTTTATACGATTTCTCGATTTTAGTGATTTTCCCTAGTTGTACCCCTAGGGAAATCCATAAAAATTCGTCGGATTCCGACGAAGCCAATTCTCGATGCATTGTGACCGGCAAGCTTCCAGTAGTTATTCCAATCGAGTTTTCCTGAATTATTAGACTCGGATAAAAAATTTCACCACTTTTTACGATTTCTCGATTTTGGTGATTTTCCCTAGTGGTACCCCTAGGGAAATTCGTAAAAATTCCGACGAAACCAATTCTCGATGCATTGTGACTGGAAATCTTCCAGTAGCTATTCCAATCGAGTTTTCCTAAAATATTTGACTCGGATCCAAAATTTCACCACTTTTTACGATTTCCCGATTTTGGTGATTTTCTCAAGTGGTACCCCTAGGGAAATCCGTAAAAATTCCGACGAAACCAATTCTCGATGCGTTGTGACCGGAAAGCTTCCAGTAGCTATTCCAATCGAGTTTTCCTTAATTATTGGACTCGGATCCAAAATTTCTCCACTTTTTACGATTTCTCGATTTTGGTGATTTTCCCTAATGGTACCACTAGGGAAATCCGTAAAAATTTTGACGAAGCCAATTCTCGATGCGTTGTGAGTGGCAAGCTTCCAGTAGCTATTCTAATCGAGTATTCCTTAATTATTAGACTCGGTCCAAAATTTCACCAATTTTTACGATTTCTCTATTTTGGTGATTTTCTCTAGTGGTACCCCTAGGGAAATCCGTAAAAATTCCGACGAAGCCAATTCTCGATGCGTTGTGATCAGCAAGCTACAAGTAGATATTCAAATCGAGTATTCCAGAATTATTGGACTCGAATAAAAAATTTCACCACTTTTTACGTTTCTCGATTTTGGTGCTTTTTTCTAGTGGTACCCAAAGGGAAATCCGTAAAAATTCCGACGAAACAAATTCTCGATGCGTTGGGACTGGCGAGCTTCCAGTAGCTATTCCAATTGAGTTTTCCTGAATTATTGGACTCGGATCCAAAATTTCACCACTTTTTGCGATTTCTCGATTTTGGTGATTTTCCCTAGTGGTACCCCTAGGGAAATTCGTAAAAATTCCGACGAAACAAATTCTCGATGCATTGTGACTAGCGAGCTTCCAGTAGCTATTCCAATCTAGTTTTCCTAAAATATTTGACTCGGATCCAAAATTTCACCACTTTTTACGATTTCTTGATTTTGGTGATTTTCTCAAGTGGTACCCTTAGGGAAATCCGTAAAAATTCCGACGAAGCCAATTCTCGATGCGTTGTAACCGGAAAGCTTCCAGTAGCTATTCCAATCGAGTTTTCCTTAATTATTGGACTCGGATCCAAAATTTTTCCACTTTTTACGATTTCTCGATTTTGGTGATTTTCCGTAATGGTACCACTAGGAAAATCCGTAAAAATTCTGACGAAGCCAATTCTCGATGCGTTGTGACTGGCAAGCTTCCAGTAGCTATTCTAATCGAGTATTCCTTAATTATTAGACTCGGTCCAAAATTTCAACAATTTTTACGATTTCTCGATTTTGGTGATTTTCCCTAGTGGTACCCCTAGGGAAATCCGTAAAAATTTCGACGAAACCAATTCTCTTTGCATTTTGACCGATAAGCTTCCAGTAGCTATTACAATCGAGGTTTCCTTAATTATTGGACTCGGATCCAAAATTTCACCACTTTTTACGATTTCTCGATTTTGGTGATTTTTCCTTGTGGTACCCCTAGGGAAATCCGTAAAAATTTCGAAGAAGCCAATTCTCGATGTCTTGTGACCGGCAAGATTACAGTAGCTATTCCAATCGAGTTTTCCTTAATTATTGGAATCCGATCAAAAAGTTAACAACTTTTTACGATTTCTCGATTTTGGTGATTTTCCCTAGTGGTACCCGTAGGGAAATCCGTAAAAATTCGTCGGATTTCGACGAAGCCAATTCTCGATGCGTTGTGACCGGCAAGCTTCCAGTAGCTATTCCAATCTAGTTTTCCTTAATTATTGGACTCGGATCAAAAATTTCACCACTTTTTACGATATCTCGATTTTGGTGATTTTCCCTAGTGGTACCACTAGGGAAATCCGTAAAAATTCCGACGAGGCCAATTCTCGATGCATTGTGACAGGCAAGCTTCCAGTAGCTATTCTAATCGAGTTTTCCTGAATTATTGGACTCAGTCTAAAATTTCAACACTTTTTACGATTTCTCGATTTTGGTGATTTTCCCTAGTGGTACCCCTATGGAAATCCGTTAAAATTCCGACGAAGTCAATTCTAGATACGTTGTGACCGGCAAGCTTCTAGTAGCTATTCTAATCGAGTTTTCCTTAATTATTGGACTCGGATAAAAAAGTTCACAACTTTTTACGATTTCTCGATTTTGGTGATTTCCCTCGTGGTACCCCTAGGGAAATCCGTAAAAATTTGTCGGATTCCGACGAAGTCAATTCTCGATGCGTTGTGACCGGCAAGCTTCCAGTAGCTATTCCAATCGAGTTTTCCTGAATTATTAGACTCGGATCCAAAATTTCACCACTTTTTACGATTTCTCGATTTTGGTGATTTTCCCTAGTGGTACCCCTAGGGAAATCCGTAAAAATTCCGACGAAGCCAATTCTCGATGCGTTGTGACTGGCGAGCATCCAGTAGCTATTCCAATCAAGTTTTCCTTAATTATTGGACTGGGATCCAAAATTTCACCACTTTTTACGATTTCTCGATTTTGGTGATTTTTCCTAGTGGTACCCCTAGGAAAATCCGTAAAAATTCCGACGAAGCCAATTTTCGATGCGTTGTGACTGGCAAGCTTCCATTAACTATTCTAATCGAGTTTTCCTGAATTATTGGACTCGATCAAAAATTTCACCACTTTTTACGATTTCTCGATTTTGGTGATTTTCCCTAGTGGTACCTAGGAAAATCCGTAAAAATTCCGACGAAGCCAATTCTCGATGCGTTGTGACCAGCAAGCTTCCAGTAGCTATTCCAATCGAGGTTTCCTGAATTATTGGACTCGGATCAAAAATTTTATCACTATTTACGATTTTTCGATTTTGGTGATTTTCCCTAGTGGTACCCCTAGGGAAATCCGTAAAAATTCGTCGGATTCCGACGAAGCCAATTCTCGATGCAATGCGACCGGCAAGCTTCCAGTAGGTATTCCATTCGAGTTTTCCTGAATTATTGGACTCGGATCAAAAATTTCACCACTTTTTACGATTTTTCGATTTTGGTGATTTTCCCTAGTGGTACCCGTAGGGAAATCCGTAAAAATTCGTCGTATTCTGACGAAGCCAATTCACGATGCGTTGTGACCGGCAAGGTTCCAGTAGCTATACCAATCGAGTTTTCCTGAATTATTGGACTCGAATTCAAAATTTCACCACTTTTTACGATTTCTCGATTTTAGTGATTTTCCCTAATGGTACCCCTAGGTAAATCCGTAAAAATTCGTCGGATTCAGACGAAGCCAATTCTCGATGCGTTGTGACCGGTAAGCTTCAAGTAGCTATTCCAATCGTGTTTTCCTTAATTATTGGACTCGGATCCAAAATTTCACCACTTTTTATGATTTCTCGATTTTGGTGATTTTCCCTAGTGGTACCTCTAGCGAAATCCGTAAAAATTCCGACGAAGCCAATTCTCGATGCGTTGTGATTGGCGAGCTTCCAGTAGCTATTCCAATCGAGTTTTCCTTAATTATTGGACTCGGATCAAAAATTTCACCAGTTTTTACGATTTCTCGATTTTAGTGATTTTTCCTAGTGGTACCCCTAGCGAAATCCGTAAAAATTCCGATGAAGCCAATTCTCGATACGTTGTGACTGGCGAGCTTCCAGTAGCTATTCTAATCGAGTTTTCCTTAATTATTGGACTCGGATAAAAAATTTCACCACTTTTTACGATTTCTCGATTTTGGTGATTTTCACTAGTGGTACCCAGAGGGAAATCCGTAAAAATTCCGACGAAACCAATTCTCGATGCGTTGTGACGGGCAAGCTTCCAGTAGCTATTCGAATCGAGTTTTCCTGAATTATTGGACTCGGTCCAAAATTTCATCACTTTTTACGATTTCTCGATTTTGGTAATTTTCCCTAGTGGTACCCCTAGGGAAATCCGTAAAAATTCCGACGAAACCAATTCTCGATGCATTGCGACCGGGAAGCTTCCAGTAGCTATTCCAATCGAGTTTTCCTAAATTATTGGACTTGGATCCTAAATTTCACCACTTTTTACGATTTCTCGATTTTGGTGATTTTCCTTAGTGGTACCCCTAGGGACATCCGTAAAAATTTATCGTATTCCGACGAAGCCAATTCACGATGCGTTGTGACCGGCAAGGTTCCAGTAGCTATACCAATCGAGTTTTCCTGAATTATTGGACTCGAATCAAAAATTTCACCACTTTTTACGATTTCTCGATTTTAGTGATTTTCCCTAGTGGTCATCCTAGGGAAATCCGTAAAAATTCGTCGGATTCCGACGAAGCCAATTCTCGATGCATTGTGACCGGCAAGCTTCCAGTAGCTATTCCAAACGAGTTTTCCTGAATTATTGGACTCGGATCCAAAATTTCACCACTTTTTACGATTTCTCGATTTTGGTGATTTTTCCTAGTGGTACCCCTAGGGAAATTCGTAAAAATTCCGACGAAGTCAATTCTCGATGCGGTCTGACCGGCAAGCTTCTAGTAGCTATTCCAATTGAGTTTTCCTTAATTATTGGACTCGGATAAAAAATTTTACCACTTTTTACGATTTCTCGATTTTGGTGACTTTCCCTAGTGGTACCCCTAGGGAAATCCGTAAAAATTCCGACGAAGCCAATTCTCGATACGTTGCGACCGGCAAGCTTCCAGTAGCTATTCCAATCAATTTTTCCTTAATTATTAGACTCGGATCAAAAATTTCACCACTTTTTACGATTTCTCGATTTTGGTGATTTTCCCTAGTGGTACCCCTAGGGAAATCCGTAAAAATTCCGACGAAACCAATTCTTGATGCGTTGTGACTGGCGAACACCCAGTAGCTATTCTAATTGAGTTTTCCAAAATTATTGGACTCGGATCGAAAATTTCACCACTTTTTACGATTTCTCAATTTTTGTGATTTTTCCTAGTGGTACCCATAGGGAAATCCGTAAAAATTCCTACGAAGCCAATTCTCGATGCGTTGTGACTGGCAAGCTTCCAGTAGCTATTCTAATCGAGTTTTCCTGAATTATTGGACTCGGTCCAAAATTTCACAACTTTTTACAATTTCTCGATTTTGGTGATTTTTCCTAGTGGTACCCCTAGGGAAATCCGTAAAAATTCCGACGAAGCCAATTCTCGATGCGTTGTGACCGGCAAGCTTCTAGTAGCTATTCTAATCTAGCTTTCCTTAATTATTTGACTCGGATCCGGGTCGAATAATTCAGGAAAACCTGATCGGAATAGCTACTGGGAGCTTACCGGTCACAATGCATCAAGGATTGGCTTCGTCGGGACCTGACGAATTTTTACGGGCTTCTGAAGGCATTATACCAGGGGAAATCGCCAAAATCGAGAAATCGCCAAAAGTGGTAAAATTTTTGATCCGGGTCGAATAATTCAGGAAAACCTGATCGGAATAGCTACTGGGAGCTTACCGGTCACAATGTGTCAAGAACTGGTTTCGTCGGGATCTGACAAATTTTTACGGGCTTCTGAAGGCATTATACCAGGGGAAATCGCCAAAATCGAGAAATCGCCAAAAGTGGTGAAATTTTAGATCCGGGTCGAATAATTCAGGAAAACCGGATCGGAATAGCTACCGGGAGCTTACCGGTCACAATGCGTCGAGGATTGGCTCCGTTGGGACCTGACGAATTTTTACGGGCTTCTGAAGGCATTATACAAGGGGAAATCGCCAAAATCGAGAAATCGTCAAAAGTGGTGAAATTTTGGATCCGGGTTGAATAATTCAGGAAAACCTGATCGGAATAGCTACTGGGAGCTTACCGGTCACAATGCGTCGAGCACTGGCTTCGTCGGGACCTGACGAATTTTTACGGGCTTCTGAAGGCATTATGCTAGGGGAAATCGCCAAAATCGAGAAATCGGCAAAAGTGGTGAAATTTTGGATCCGGGACGAATAATTCAGGAAAACGTGATCGGAATAGCTATCGGGAGCTTACCGGTTACAATGCGTCGAGGATTGGCTTCGTCGGAACCTGACGAATTTTTACGGGCTTCTGAAGGCATTATAATAGGGGAAATCGCCAAAATCGAGAAATCGCCAAAAGTGGTGAAATTTTGGATCCGGGTCGAATAATTCAGGAAAACCTGATCGGAATAGCTACTGGGAGCTTGCCTTGCACAATGCGTCGAGAACTGGCTTCGTCGGGATCTGACGAATTTTTACGGGCTTCTGAAGGCATTATACTAGGGGAAATCGCCAAAATCGAGAAATTGCCAAAAGTGGTGAAATTCTGGATCCGGGTCGAATAATTCAGGAAAACCTGATCGGAATAGCTACTGGGAGCTTACCAGTCACAATGCGTCGAGGATTGGCTTTGTCGGGATCTGACGAATTTTTACGGGCTTCTGAAGGCATTATACTAGGGGAAATCGCCAAAATCGAGAAATCGCCAAAAGTGGTGAAATTTTGGATCCGGGTCAAATAATTCAGGAAAACCTGATCGGAATAGCTACTGGGAGCTGACCGGTCACAATGCATCGAGGATTGGCTTCGTCGAAATCTGACGAATTTTTACGGGCTTCTGAATGCATTATACTAGGGGAAATCGCCAAAAGTGGTGAAATTTTTGATCCGGGTCGAATAATTCAGGAAAACCTGATCGGAATAGCTACTGGGAGCTTACCGGTCACAATGCATCGAGGATTGGCTTCGTCGGGATCTGACGAATTTTTACGGGCTTCTGAAGGCATTATACTAGGGGAAATCGCCAAAATCGAGAAATCGCCAAAGGTGGTGAAATTTTGGATCCGGGTCGAATAATTAAGGAAAACCTGATCGGAATAGCTACTGGTTTCGTCGGGATCTGACGAATTTTTACGGGCTTCTGAAGGCATTATACTAGGGAAAATCGACAAAATCGAGAAATCGCCTAAAGTGGTGAAATTTTGGATACGGGTCGAATAATTCAGGAAAACCTGATCGGAATAGCTACTGGGAGCTTACCGGTCACAATGCGTCGAGAACTGGCTTCGTCGGGATCTGACGAATTTTTACGGGCTTCTGAAGGCATTATACTAGGGGAAATCGCCAAAATCGAGAAATTGCCAAAAGTGGTGAAATTCTGGATCCGGGTCGAATAATTTAGGAAAACCTGATCGGAATAGCTACTGGGAGCTTACCGGTCACAATGCGTCAAGGATTGGCTTCGTCGGGATCTGACGAATTTTTACGGGCTTCTGAAGGCATTATACTAGGGGAAATCGCCAAAAGTGGTTAAATTTTTGATACGGATCGAATAATTCAGGAAAACCTGATCGGAATAGCTACTGGGAGCTTACCGGTCACAATGCGTCGAGGATTGGCTTCGTCGGGATCTGACGAATTTTTACTGGCTTCTGAAGGCATTATACTAAGGAAAATCGCCAAAATCGAGAAATCGCAAAAAGTGGTGAAATTTTTGATCCGGGTCGAATAATTCAGGAAAACCTGATCGGAATAGCTAGCGGGAGCTTACCGGTCACAATGCGTCGAGGATTGGCTTCGTCGGGATCTGACGAATTTTTACGGGCTTCTGAAGGCATTATACTAGGGGAAATCGCTAAAATCGAGAAATCGCCAAAAGTGGTGAAATTTTGGATCCGGGTCGAATAATTCAGAAAAACCTGATCGGAATAGCTACCGGGAGCTTACCGGTCACAATGCGTCGAGAATTGGCTTCGTCGGGATCTGACGAATTTTTACGGGCTTCTGAAGCCATTATACTAGGGAAAATCGCTAAAATCGAGAAATCGTCAAAAGTGGTAAAATTTTGGATCCGGGTCGAATAATTCAGGAAAACCTGATCGGAATAGCTACCGAGAGCTTACCGGTCACAATGCGTCGAGGATTGGCTTCGTCGGCATCTGACGAATTTTTACGGGCTTCTGAATTGATCGGAATAGCTACCGGGAGATTACCGGTCACAATTCGTTGAGGATTGACTTCGTCGGGATCTGACGAATTTTTACGGGCTTCTGAAGGCATTATACTAGGGAAAATCGCCAAAATCGAGAAATCGCAAAAAGTGGTTAAATTTTGGATCCGGGTCGAATAATTCAGGAAAACCTGATCGGAATAGCTACCGGGAGCTTACCGGTCACAATGCGTCGAGGATTGGCTTCGTCAGGATCTGACGAATTTTTACGGGCTTCTGAAGGCATTATACTAGGGGAAATCGCCGAAATCGAGAAATCACAAAAAGTGGTGAAATTTTGGATCCGGGTCAAATAATTCAGGAAAACCTGATCAGAATAGCTACTCGGAGCTTACCGGTCACAATGCGTCGAGGATTGGCTTCGTCGGGATCTGACGAATTTTTACGGGCTTCTGAAGGCATTATACTAGTGGAAATCGCCAAAATCGAGAAATCGCCAAAAGTGGTGAAATTTTGGATCCGGGTTGAATAATTCAGGAAAACCTTATCGTAATAGCTACCGGGAGCATACCGGTCACAATGCGTCGAGAATTGGCTTCGTCGGGATCTGACGAATTTTTACGGGCTTCTGAAGGCATTATACTAGGGAAAATCGCCAAAATCGAGAAATCGCAAAAAGTGGTTAAATTTTGGATCCGGGTCGAATAATTAAGGAAAACCAGATCGGAATAGCTACCGGGAGCTTACCGGTCACAATGCGTCGAGGATTGGCTTCGTCGGGATCTGACGAATTTTTACGGGCTTCTGAAGGCATTATACTAGGGGAAATCGCTAAAATCGAGAAATCGCCAAAAGTGGTGAAATTTTTGATCCGGGTCGAATAATTCAGAAAAACCATATCGGAATAGCTACCGGGAGCTTACCGGTCACAATACGTCGATGATTGGCTTCGTCGGGATCTGACGAATTTTTACGGGCTTCTGAAGGCATTATACTAGGGGAAATCGCCAAAATCGAGAAATCGCAAAAAGTGGTGAAATTTTGGATCCGGGTCGAATAATTCAGAAAAACCTGATCAGAATAGCTACCGGGAGCATACCGGTCACAATGCGTCGAGAATTGGCTTCATCGGGATCTGACGAATTTTTACGGGCTTCTGAAGGCATTATACTAGGGGAAATCGCTAAAATCGAGAAATCGCCAAAAGTGGTGAAATTTTTGATCCGGGTCGAATAATTCAGGAAAACCAGATCGGAATAGCTACCGGGAGCATACCGGTCACAATGCGTCGAGAATTGGCTTCGTCGGGATCTGACGAATATTTACGGGCTTCTGAAGGCATTATACTAGGGGAAATCGCTAAAATCGAGAAATCGCCAAAAGTGGTGAAATTTTGGATCCGGGTCGAATAATTCAGGAAAACCATATCGGAATAGCTACCGGGAGCTTACCGGTCACAATGCGTCGATGATTGGCTTCGTCGGGATCTGACGAATTTTTACGGGCTTCTGAAGCCATTATACTAGGTGAAATCGCCAAAATCGAGAAATCGCTAAAAGTGGTGAAATTTTGGATCTGGGTCGAATAATTCAGGAAAACCTGATCGAAACAGCTACTGGGAGCTTACCGGTCACAATGCGTCGAGAATTGGCTTCGTCGGAATCTGACGAACTTTTACGGATTTCTGAAGGCATTATACTAGGGAAAATCGCCGAAATCGAGGAATCGTAAAAAGTGGTGAAATTTCGGATCCGGATCCAATAATTCAGGAAAACTTGATTGGAACAGCTACTGGGAGCTTACCGGTCACAACGCATCGAGAATTGGCTTCGTCGGAATCTAACGAACTTTTACGGATTTCTGAAGGCATTACACTAGGGAAAATCGCCGAAATCGAGGAATCGTAAAAAGTGGTGAAATTTCGGATCCGGGTCCAATAATTCAGGAAAACTTGATTGAAAAAGCTACTGGGAGCTTACCGGTCACAACGCATCGAGAATTGGCTTCGTCGGAATCTGATGAACTTTTACGGATTTCTGAAGGCATTATACTAGGGAAAATCGCCGAAATCGAGGAATCGTAAAAAGTGTTGAAATTTCGGATCCGGGTCCAATAATTCAGGAAAACTTGATTGGAACCGCTACTGGGAGCTTACCGGTCACAACGCATCGAGAATTGGCTTCGTCGGAATCTGACGAACTTTTACGGATTTCTGAAGGCATTATACTAGGGAAAATCGCCGAAATCAAGGAATCGTAAAAAGTGGTGAAATTTCGGATCCGGATCCAATAATTCAGGAAAACTTGATTGGAACAGCTACTGGGAGCTTACCGGTCACAACGCATCGAGAATTGGCTTCGTCGGAATCTGACGAACTTTTACGGATTTCTGAAGGCATTATACTAGGGAAAATCGCCGAAATCGAGGAATCGTAAAAAGTGGTAAAATTTCGGATCCGGGTCCAATAATTCAGGAAAACTTGATTGGAACAGCTACTGGGAGCTTACCGGTCACAATGCATCGAGACCGACGGACTTTTACGGATTTCTGAAGGCATTATACTAGGGAAAATCGCCGAAATCGAGGAATCGTAAAAAGTGGTGAAATTTCGGATCCGGGTCCAATAATTCAGGAAAACTTGATTGGAACAGCTACTGGGATCTTACCGGTCACAATGCATCGAGAATTGGCTTCGTCGAAATCTGACGAACTTTTACGGATTTCTGAAGGCATTATACTTGGGAAAATCGTCGAAATCGAGGAATCGTAAAAAGTGGTGAAATTTCGGATCCGGGTACAATAATTCAGGAAAACTTGATTGGAACAGCTACTGGGAGCTTACCGGTCACAATGCATCGAGAATTGGCTTCGTCGGAATTTGACGAACTTTTACGGATTTCTGAAGGCATTATACTAGGGAAAATCGCCGAAATCGAGGAATCGTAAAAAGTGGTGAAATTTCGGATCCGGGTCCAATAATTCAGGAAAACTTGATTGGAACAGCTACTCGGAGCTTACCGGTCACAACGCATCGAGAATTGGTTTCGTCGAAATCTGACGAACTTTTACGGATTTCTGAAGGCATTATACTAGGAAAAATCGCCGAAATCGAGGAATCGTAAAAAGTGGTGAAATTTCGGATCCGGGTCCAATAATTCAGGAAAACTTGATTGGAACAGCTACTGGGAGCTTACCGGTCACAACGCATCGAGAATTGGCTTCGTCGGAATCTGACGAACTTTTACGGATTTCTGAAGGCATTATATTAGGGAAAATCGCCGAAATCGAGGAATAGTAAAAAGTGGTAAAATTTCGGATCCGGGTCCAATAATTCAGGAAAACTTGATTGGAACAGCTACTGCGAGCTTACCGGTCACAATGCATCGAGACCGACGAATTTTTACGGATTTCTGAAGGCATTATACTAGGGAAAATCGCCGAAATCGAGGAATCGTAAAAAGTGGTGAAATTTCGGATCCGGCTCCAATAATTCAGGAAAACTTGATTGGAACAGCTACTGGGATCTAACCGGTCACAATGCATCGAGAATTGGCTTCGTCGGAATCTGACGAACTTTTACGGATTTCTGAAGGCATTATACTTTGGAAAATCGCCGAAATCGAGGAATCGTAAAAAGTGGTGATATTTCGGATCCGGGTCCAGTAATTCAGGAAAACTTGATTGGAACAGCTACTGGGAGCTTACCGGTCACAATGCATCGAGAATTGGCTTCGTCGGAATCTGACGAACTTTTACGGATTTCTGAAGGCATTATACTAGGGAAAATCGCCGAAATCGAGGAATCGTAAAAAGTGGTGAAATTTCGGATCCGGGTCCAATAATTCAGGAAAACTTGATTGGAACAGCTACTCGGAGCTTACCGGTCACAACGCATCGAGAATTGGCTTCGTCGGAATCTGACGAACTTTTACGGATTTCTGAAGGCATTATACTAGGGAAAATCGCCGAAATCGAGGAATCGTAAAAAGTGGTGAAATTTCGGATCCGGGTCCAATAATTCAGGAAAACTTGATTGGAACCGCTACTGGGAGCTTACCGGTCACAACGCATCGAGAATTGGCTTCGTCGGAATCTGTCGAACTTTTACGGATTTCTGAAGGCATTATACTAGGGAAAATCGCCGAAATCGAGGAATCGTAAAAAGAGGTGAAATTTCGGATCCGGGTCCAATAATTCAGGAAAACTTGATTGGAACAGCTACTGGGAGCTTACCGGTCACAACGCATCGAGAATTGGCTTCGTCGGTATTTGACGAACTTTTACAGATTTCTGAAGGCATTATACTAGGGAAAATCGCCGAAATCGAGGAATCGTAAAAATTGGTGAAATTTCGGATCCGGGTCCAATAATTGAGGAAAACTTGATTGGAACAGCTACTGGGAGCTTACCGGTCACAACGCATCGAGAATTGGCTTCGTCGGAATCTGACGAACTTTTACGGATTTCTGAAGGCATTATACTTGGGAAAATCGCCGAAATCGAGGAATCGTAAAAAGTGGTGAAATTTCGGATCCGGGTCCAATAATTCAGGAAAACTTGATTGGAACAGCTACTGGGAGCTTACCGGTCACAACACATCGAGAATTGGCTTCGTCGGAATCTGACGAACTTTTACGGATTTCTGAAGGCATTATACTAGGGAAAATCGCCGAAATCGAGGAATCGTAAAAAGTGGTAAAATTTCGGATCCGGGTCCAATAATTCAGGAAAACTTGATTGGAACAGCTACTGGGAGCTTACCGGTCACAATGCATCGAGACGGACGAACTTTTACGAGTTTCTGAAGGCATTATACTAGGGAAAATCGCCGAAATCAAGGAATCGTAAAAAGTGGTGAAATTTCGGATCCGGGTCCAATAATTCAGGAAAACTTGATTGGAACAGCTACTTGGAGCTTACCGGTCACAACGCATCGAGAATTGGCTTCGTCGGAATCTGACGAACTTTTACGGATTTCCGAAGGCATTATACTAGGGAAAATCGCCGAAATCGAGGAATCGTAAAAAGTGGTGAAATTTCGGATCCGGGTCATATAATTCAGGAAAACTTGATTGGAACAGCTACTGGGAGCTTACCGGTCACAACGGATCGAGAATTGGCTTCGTCGGAATCTGACGAACTTTTACGGATTTCTGAAGGCATTATACTAGGGAAAATCGCCGAAGTCGAGGAATCGTAAAAAGTGGTGAAATTTCGGATCCGGGTCCAATAATTCAGGAAAACTTGATTGGAACAGCTACTGGGAGCTTACCGGTCACAACGCATCGAGAATTGGCTTCGTCGGAATCTGACGAACTTTTACGGATTTCTGAAGGCATTATACTAGGGAAAATCGCCGAAATCGAGGAATCGTAAAAAGTGGTGAAATTTTGGATCCGGGTCCAATAATTCAGGAAAACTTGATTGGAACAGCTACTGGGAGCTTACCGGTCACAACGCATCGAGAATTGGCTTCGTCGGAATCTGACGAACTTTTACGGATTTCTGAAGGCATTATACTAGGGAAAATCGCCGAAATCGAGGAATTGTAAAAAGTGGTGAAATATCGGATCCGGGTCCAATAATTCAGGAAAACTTGATTGGAACAGCTACTGGGAGCTTACCGGTCACAACGCATCTAGAATTCGCTTCGTCGGAATCTGACGAACTTTTACGGATTTCTGAAGGCATTATACTAGGGAAAATCGCCGAAATCGAGAAATCGTAAAAAGTGGTGAAATTTCGGATACGGGTCCAATAATTCAGGAAAACTTGATTGGAACAGCTACTGGGAGCTTACCGGTCACAACGCATCGAGAATTGGCTTCGTCGGAATCTGACGAACTTTTACGGATTTCTGAAGGCATTATACTAGGGAAAATCGCCGATATCGAGGAATCGTAAAAAGTGGTGAAATTTAGGATCCGGGTCCAATAATTCAGGAAAACTTGATTGGAACAGCTACTGGGAGCTTACCGGTCACAACGCATCGAGAAATATCTTCGTTGGAATCTGACGAACTTTTACGGATTTCTGAAGCCATTATACTAGGGAAAATCGCCGAAATCGAGGAATCGTAAAAAGTGGTGAAATTTCGGATCCGGGTCCAATAATTCAGGAAAACTTGATTGGAACCGCTACTGGTAGCTTATCGGTCACAACGCATCGAGAATTTGCTTCGTCGGAATCTGACGAACTTTTACGGATTTCTGAAGGCATTATACTAGGATAAATCGCAGAAATCGAGGAATCGTAAAAAGTGGTTAAATTTCGGATCCGGGTCCAATAATTCAGGAAAACTTGATTGGAACAGCTACTGGGAGCTTACCGGTCACAACGCATCGAGAATTGGCTTCGTCGGAATCTGACGAACTTTTACGGATTTCTGAAGGCATTATACTTGGGAAAATCGCCGAAATCGAGGAATCGTAAAAAGTGGTGAAATTTCGGATCCGGTTCCAATAATTCAGGAAAACTTGATTGGAACAGCTACTGGGAGCTTACCGGTCACAACGCATCGAGAATTTGCTTCGTCAGAATCTGACGAACTTTTACGGATTTCTGAAGGCATTATACTAGGGAAAATCGCCGAAATCGAGGAATCGTAAAAAGTGGTGAAATTTCGGATCCGTGTCCAATAATTCAGGAAAACTTGATTGGAACAGCTACTGGGAGCTTACCGGTCACAACGCATCGAGAATTGGCTTCGTCGGAATCTGACGAACTTTTACGGATTTCTGAAGGCATTCTACTAGGGAAAATCGCCGAAATCGAGGAATCGTAAAAAGTGGTGAAATTTCGGATTCGGGTCCAATAATTCAGGAAAACTTGATTGGAACAGCTACTGGGAGCTTACCGGTCACAACGCATCGAGTATTGGCTTCGTCGGAATCTGACGAACTTTTACGGATTTCTGAAGGCATTATACTAGGGAAAATCGCCGAAATCGAGGAATCGTAAAAAGTGGTGAAATTTCGGATCCGGGTCCAATAATTCAGGAAAACTTGATTGGAACAGCTACTGGGAGCTTACCGGTCACAATGCATTGAGAATTGGCTTCGTCGGAATATGGCGAACTTTTACGGATTTCTGAAGGCATTATACTAGGGAAAATCGCCGAAATCGAGGAATCGTAAAAAGTGGTGAAATTTCGGATCCGTGTCCAATAATTCAGGAAAACTTGATTGGAACAGCTACTGGGAACTTACCGGTCACAATGCATCGAGAATTGGCTTCGTCGAAATCTGGCGAACTTTTACGGATTTCTGAAGGCATTATACTAGGGAAAATCGCCGAAATCGAGGAATCGTAAAAAGTGGTGAAATTTCGGATTCGGGTCCAATAATTCAGGAAAACTTGATTGGAACAGCTACTGGGAGCTTACCGGTCACAACGCATCGAGTATTGGCTTCGTCGGAATCTGACGAACTTTTACGGATTTCTGAAGGCATTATACTAGGGAAAATCGCCGAAATCGAGGAATCGTAAAAAGTGGTGAAATTTCGGATCCGGGTCCAATAATTCAGGAAAACTTGATTGGAACAGCTACTGGGAGCTTACCGGTCACAATGCATTGAGAATTGGCTTCGTCGGAATCTGGCGAACTTTTACGGATTTCTGAAGGCATTATACTAGGGAAAATCGCCGAAATCGAGGAATCGTAAAAAGTGGTGAAATTTCGGATCCGTGTCCAATAATTCAGGAAAACTTGATTGGAACAGCTACTGGGAACTTACCGGTCACAATGCATCGAGAATTGGCTTCGTAGGAATCTGGCGAACTTTTACGGATTTCTGAAGGCATTATACTAGGGAAAATCGCCGAAATCGAGGAATCATAAAAAGTGGTGAAATTTTGGATCCGGGTCCAATAATTCAGGAAAACTTGATTGGAACAGCTACTGGGAGCTTACCGGTCACAATGCATCGAGAATTGGCTTCGTCGGAATCTGGCGAACTTTTACGGATTTCTGAAGGCATTATACTAGGGAAAATCGCCGAAATCGAGGAATCGTAAAAAGTGGTGAAATTTCGGATCCGGGTCCAATAATTCAGGAAAACTTGATTGGAACAGCTACTGGGAGCTTACCGGTCACAATGCATCGAGAATTGGATTCGTCGGAATCTGACGAACTTTTACAGATTTCTGAAGGCATTATACTAGGGAAAATCGCCGAAATCGAGGAATCGTAAAAAGTGGTGAAATTTCGGATCCGGGTTCAATAATTCAGGAAAACTTGATTGGAACAGCTACTGGGAGCTTACCGGTCACAATGCATCGAGAATTGTCTTCGTCGGAATCTGGCGAACTCTTACGGATTTCTGAAGGCATTATACTAGGGAAAATCGCCGAAATCGAGGATTCGTAAAAAGTGGTAAAATTTTTGATCCGGGTCCAATAATTTAGGAAAACTTGATTGGAACAGCTACTGGGAGCTTACCGGTCACAATGCATCGAGAATTGGCTTCGTCGGAATCTGACGAACTTTTACGGATTTCTGAAGGCATTATACTAGGGAAAATCGCCGAAATCGAGGAATCGTAAAAAGTGGAGAAATTTCGGATCCGGGTCCAATAATTCAGGAAAACTTGATTGGAACAGCTACTGGGAGAGCTTACCGATCACAATACGGGCTTCTGAAGGCATTACACTAGGGGAAATCGCCAAAATCGAGAGTGGTGAAATTTTGGATCCGGGTCGAATAATTCAGGAAAACCTGGTCGGAATAGCTACTGGGAGCTTACCGGTCACAATGCGTCGAGGATTGGCTTCGTCGGGACCTGACGAATTTTTACGGGCTTCTGAAGGCATTATACCAGGGGAAATCGCCAAAATCGAGAAATCGCCAAAAGTGGTGAAATTTTTGATCCGGGTCGAATAATTCAGGAAAATCTGATCGGAATAGCTACTGGGAGCTTACCAATCACAATGCGTCGAGGATTGGCTTCGTCGGGACCTGAGGAATTTTTACGGGCTTCTGAAGGCATTATACCAGGGGAAATCGCCAAAATCGAGAAATCGCCAAAAGTGGTGAAATTTTGGATCCGGGTCGAATAATTCAGGAAAACCTGATCGGAATAGCTACTGGGAGCTTACCGGTCACAATGCGTCGAGGATTGGCTTCGTCGGGACCTGACGAATTTTTACGGGCTTCTGAAGGCATTATACAAGGGGAAATCGCCAAAATCGAGAAATCGCCAAAAGTGGAGAAATTTTGGATCAGGGTCGAAAAATTCAGGAAAACCTGATCGGAATAGCTACTGGGAGCTTACCGGTCACAATACGTCGAGTATTGGCTTCGTCGGGACCTGACGAATTTTTACGGGCTTCTGAAAGCATTATACCAGGGGAAATCGCCAAAATCGAGAAATCGCCAAAAGTGGTGAAATTTTGGATCCGGGTCGAATAATTCAGGAAAACCTGATCGGAATAGCTACTGGAAGCTTACCGGTCACAATGCATCGAGGATTGGCTTCGTCGGGACCTGACGAATTTTTACGGGCTTCTGAAGGCATTATACCAGGGGAAATCGCCAAAATCGAGAAATCGCCAAAAGTGGTGAAATTTTGGATCCGGGTCGAATAATTCAGGAAAACCTGATCGGAATAGCTACTGGGCGCTTACCGGTCACAATGCGTCGAGGATTGGCTTCGTCGGGATCTGTCGAATTTTTACGGGCTTCTGAAGGCATTATACTAGGGGAAATCGCCGAAATCGAGGAATCGTAAAAAATGGTGAAATTTCGGATCCGAGTCCAATAATTCAAGAAAACTTGATTGGAATAGCTTCTGGGAGCTTACCGGTCACAATGCATCGAGAAGTGGCTTCGTCGGAATCTGACGAATTTCTGAAGGCATTATACCAGGGAAAATCGCCGAAATCGAGGAATCGTAAAAAGTGGTAAAATTTCGGATCCGGGTCAAAGAATTCAGGAAAACTTGATTGGAATAGCTTCTGGGAGCTTACCGGTCAAAATGCATCGAGAATTGGCTTCGTCGGAATCTGACGAATTTCTGAAGGCATTATACCAGGGAAAATCGCCGAAATCGAGGAATCGTAAAAAGTGGTAAAATTTCGGATCCGGGTCAAAGAATTCAGGAAAAAATGATTGGAATAGCTGCTGGGAGCTTACCGGTCACAATGCATCGAGAATTGGCTTCATCGGAATCTGACGGATTTCTGAAGGCATTATACCAGGGAAAATCGCCGAAATTGAGTAATCGTAAAAAATGGTGAAATTTCGAATCCGGGTCCAATAATTCAGGAAAACTTGATTGGAATAGCTGCTTGGAGCTTACCGGCCACAATGCATCGAGAATTGGCTTCGTCGGAATCTGACGGATTTCTGAAGGCATTATACCAGGGAAAATCGCCGAAATCGAGGAATCGTAAAAAGTGGTAAAATTTCGGATCCGGGTCAAATAATTCAGGAAAACTTTATTGGAATAGCTGCTGGGAGCTTACCGGTCACAATGCATCGAGAATTGGCTTCGTCGGAATCTGACGAATTTTTACGGATTTCTGAAGGCATTATACTAGGGAAAATCGCCGAAATCGAGGAATCGTAAAAAGTGGTGAAATTTCGGATCCGGGTCCAATAATTCAGGAAAACTTGATTGGAATAGCTGCTGGGAGCTTACCGGTCACAATGCATCGAGAATTGGCTTCGTCGGAATCTGACGGATTTCTGAAGGCATTATACCAGGGAAAATCGTCGAAATCGAGGAATCGTAAAAAATGGTGAAATTTCGGATCCGGGTCAAATAATTAAGGAAAACTTGATTGGAATAGCTGCTGGGAGCTTACCGGTCACAATGCATCGAGAATTGGCTTCGTCGGAATCTGACGAATTTTTACGGATTTCTGAAGGCATTATACTAGGAAAAATCTCCGAAATCGAGGAATCATAAAAAGTGATAAAATTTCGGATCCGGGTCCAATAGTTCAAGAAATCTTGATTGGAATAGCTGCTGGGAGCTTACCGGTCACAATGAATCGAGAATTTGTTTCGTCGGAATCTGACTAATTTTTACGAATTTCTGAAGGCATTATACTAGGGAAAATCGCCGAAATCGAGGTATCGTAAAAAGTGGTGAAATTTCGGATCCGGGTCCAATAATTAAGGAAAACATGATTAGAATAGCTACTGGGAGCTTACCGGTCACAATGCATCGAGAATTGGCTTCGTCGGAATCTGGCGAACTTTTACGGATTTCTGAAGGCATTATACTAGGGAAAATCGCCGAAATCGAGGAATCGTAAAAAGTGGTGAAATTTTGGATCCGGGTCCAATAATTCAGGAAAACTTGATTGGAACAGCTACTGGGAGCTTACCGGTCACAATGCATCGAGAATTGGCTTCGTCGGAATCTGGCGAACTTTTACGGATTTCTGAAGGCATTATACTAGGGAAAATCGCCGAAATCGAGGAATCGTAAAAAGTGGTGAAATTTCGGATCCGGGTCCAATAATTCAGGAAAACTTGATTGGAACAGCTACTGGGAGCTTACCGGTCACAATGCATCGAGAATTGGATTCGTCGGAATCTGACGAACTTTTACAGATTTCTGAAGGCATTATACTAGGGAAAATTGCCGAAATCGAGGAATCGTAAAAAGTGGTGAAATTTCGGATCCGGGTTCAATAATTCAGGAAAACTTGATTGGAACAGCTACTGGGAGCTTACCGGTCACAATGCATCGAGAATTGTCTTCGTCGGAATCTGGCGAACTCTTACGGATTTCTGAAGGCATTATACTAGGGAAAATCGCCGAAATCGAGGAATCGTAAAAAGTGGTAAAATTTCGTATCCGGGTCCAATAATTCAGGAAAACTTGATTGGAACAGCTACTGGGAGCTTACCGGTCACAATGCATCGAGAATTGGCTTCGTCGGAATCTGACGAACTTTTACGGATTTCTGAAGGCATTATACGAGGGAAAATCGCCGAAATCGAGGAATCGTAAAAAGTGGTGAAATTTCGGATCCGGGTCCAATAATTCAGGAAAACTTGATTGGAACAGCTACTGGGAGCTTGCCGGTCACAATACATCGAGAATTGGCTTCGTCGGAATCTGACGAACTTTTACGGATTTCTGAAGGCATTATACTTGGGAAAATCGCCGAAATCGAGGAATCGTAAAAAGTGGTCAAATTTCGGATCCGGGTCCAATAATTCAGGAAAACTTGATTGGAACAGCTACTGGGAGCTTACCGGTCACAATGCATCGAGAATTGGCTTCGTCGGAGTCTGACGAACTTTTACGGATTTCTTAAGGCATTAAACTAGAGAAAATCGACGAAATCGAGGAATCGTAAAAAGTGGTGAAATTTCGGATCCGGGTCCAATAATTCAGGAAAACTTGATTGGAACAGCTACTGGGAGCTTACCGGTCACAATGCATCGAGAATTGGTTTCGTCGGAATCTGACGAACTTTTACGGATTTCTGAAGGCATTATACTAGGGAAAATCGCCGAAATCGAGGAATCGTAAAAAGTGGTGAAATTTCGGATCCGGGTCCAATAATTCAGGAAAACTTGATTGGAACAGCTACTGGGAGCTTACCGGTCACAATGCATCGAGAATTGGCTTCGTCGGAATCTGACGAACTTTTACGGATTTCTGAAGGCATTATACTAGGGAAAATCGCCGAAATCGAGGAATCGTAAAAAGTGGTGAAATTTCGGATCCGGGTCCAATAATTCAGGAAAACTTGATTGGAACAGCTACTGGGAGCTTACCGGTCACAATGCATCGAGAATTGGCTTCGTCGGAATCTGGCGAACTTTTACGGATTTCTGAAGGCATTATACTAGGGAAAATAGCCGAAATCGAGGATTCGTAAAAAGTGGTAAAATTTTGGATCCGGGTCCAATAATTCAGGAAAACTTGATTGGAACAGCTACTGGGAGCTTACCGGTCACAATGCATCGAGAATTGGCTTCGTCGGAATCTGACGAACTTTTACGGATTTCTGAAGGCATTATACTAGGGAAAATCGCCGAAATCGAGGAATCGTAAAAAGTGGAGAAATTTCGGATCCGGGTCCAATAATTCAGGAAAACTTGATTGGAACAGCTACTGGGAGAGCTTACCGATCACAATACGGGCTTCTGAAGGCATTACACTAGGGGAAATCGCCAAAATCGAGAGTGGTGAAATTTTGGATCCGGGTCGAATAATTCAGGAAAACCTGGTCGGAATAGCTACTGGGAGCTTACCGGTCACAATGCGTCGAGGATTGGCTTCGTCGGGACCTGACGAATTTTTACGGGCTTCTGAAGGCATTATACCAGGGGAAATCGCCAAAATCGAGAAATCGCCAAAAGTGGTGAAATTTTTGATCCGGGTCGAATAATTTAGGAAAATCTGATCGGAATAGCTACTGGGAGCTTACCAATCACAATGCGTCGAGGATTGGCTTCGTCGGGACCTGAGGAATTTTTACGGGCTTCTGAAGGCATTATACCAGGGGAAATCGCCAAAATCGAGAAATCGCCAAAAGTGGTGAAATTTTGGATCCGGGTCGAATAATTCAGGAAAACCTGATCGGAATAGCTACTGGGAGCTTACCGGTCACAATGTGTCGAGGATTGGCTTCGTCGGGACCTGACGAATTTTTACGGGCTTCTGAAGGCATTATACAAGGGGAAATCGCCAAAATCGAGAAATCGCTAAAAGTGGAGAAATTTTGGATCAGGGTCGAAAAATTCAGGAAAACCTGATCGGAATAGCTACTGGCAGCTTACCGGTCACAATACGTCGAGTATTGGCTTCGTCGGGACCTGACGAATTTTTACGGGCTTCTGAAAGCATTATACCAGGGGAAATCGCCAAAATCGAGAAATCGCCAAAAGTGGTGAAATTTTGGATCCGGGTCGAATAATTTAGGAAAACCTGATCGGAATAGCTACTGGGAGCTTACCGGTCACAATGCGTCGAGGATTGGCTTCGTCGGGACCTGACGAATTTTTACGGGCTTCTGAAGGCATTATACCAGGGGAAATCGCCAAAATCGAGAAATCGCCAAAAGTGGTGAAATTTTGGATCCGGGTCGAATAATTCAGGAAAACCTGATCGGAATAGCTACTGGGCGCTTACCGGTCACAATGCGTCGAGGATTGGCTTCGTCGGGATCTGACGAATTTTTACGGGCTTCTGAAGGCATTATACTAGGGGAAATCGCCGAAATCGAGGAATCGTAAAAAATGGTGAAATTTCGGATCCGAGTCCAATAATTCAAGAAAACTTGATTGGAATAGCTTCTGGGAGCTTACCGGTCACAATGCATCGAGAAGTGGCTTCGTCGGAATCTGACGAATTTCTGAAGGCATTATACCAGGGAAAATCGCCGAAATCGAGGAATCGTAAAAAGTGGTAAAATTTCGGATCCGGGTCAAAGAATTCAGGAAAACTTGATTGGAATAGCTTCTGGGAGCTTACCGGTCAAAATGCATCGAGAATTGGCTTCGTCGGAATCTGACGAATTTCTGAAGGCATTATACCAGGGAAAATCGCCGAAATCGAGGAATCGTAAAAAGTGGTAAAATTTCGGATCCGGGTCAAAGAATTCAGGAAAACTTGATTGGAATAGCTTCTGGGAGCTTACCGGTCAAAATGCATCGAGAATTGGCTTCGTCGGAATCTGACGAATTTCTGAAGGCATTATACCAGGGAAAATCGCCGAAATCGAGGAATCGTAAAAAGTGGTAAAATTTCGGATCCGGGTCAAAGAATTCAGGAAAACATGATTGGAATAGCTGCTGGGAGCTTACCGGTCACAATGCATCGAGAATTGGCTTCGTCGGAATCTGACGGATTTCTGAAGGCATTATACCAGGGAAAATCGCCGAAATTGAGTAATCGTAAAAAATGGTGAAATTTCGGATCCGGGTCCAATAATTCAGGAAAACTTGATTGGAATAGCTGCTTGGAGCTTACCGGCCACAATGCATCGAGAATTGGCTTCGTCGTAATCTGACGGATTTCTGAAGGCATTATACCAGGGAAAATCGCCGAAATCGAGGAATCGTAAAAAGTGGTAAAATTTCGGATCCGGGTCAAATAATTCAGGAAAACTTGATTGGAATAGCTGCTGGGAGCTTACCGGTCACAATGCATCGAGAATTGGCTTCGTCGGAATCTGACGAATTTTTACGGATTTCTGAAGGCATTATACTAGGGAAAATCGCCGAAATCGAGGAATCGTAAAAAGTGGTGAAATTTCGGATCCGGGTCCAATAATTCAGGAAAACTTGATTGGAATAGCTGCTGGGAGCTTACCGGTCACAATGCATCGAGAATTGGCTTCGTCGGAATCTGACAGATTTCTGAAGGCATTATACCAGGGAAAATCGTCGAAATCGAGGAATCGTAAAAAGTGGTGAAATTTCGGATCCGGGTCAAATAATTAAGGAAAACTTGATTGGAATAGCTGCTGGGAGCTTACCGGTCACAATGCATCGAGAATTGGCTTCGTCGGAATCTGACGAATTTTTACGGATTTCTGAAGGCATTATACGAGGAAAAATCTCCGAAATCGAGGAATCATAAAAAGTGATAAAATTTCGGATCCGGGTCCAATAGTTCAAGAAATCTTGATTGGAATAGCTGCTGGGAGCTTACCGGTCACAATGCATCGAGAATTTGTTTCGTCGGAATCTGACGAATTTTTACGAATTTCTGAAGGCATTATACTAGGGAAAATCGCCGAAATCGAGGTATCGTAAAAAGTGGTGAAATTTCGGATCCGGGTCCAATAATTAAGGAAAACATGATTAGAATAGCTACTGGGAGCTTACCGGTCACAATGCATCGAGAATTGGCTTCTTCGGAATCTGACGGATTTATGAAGGCATTATATTAGGAAAAATCGCCGAAATCGAGAAATCGTAAAAAGTGGTAAAATTTCGGATCCGGGTCCAATAATTCAGGAAAACTTGATTGGAATAGCTGCTGGGAGCTTACCGGTCACAATGCATCGAGAATTGGCTTCGTCGGAATCTGACGGATTTCTGAAGGCATTATACTAGGGAAAATCGCCGAAATCGAGGAATCGTTAAAAGTGGTGAAATTTCGGATCCGGGTCCAATAATTCAGGAAACTTGATTTGAGTAGCTGCAGGGAGCTTACCGGTCACAGTGAATCGAGAATTGGCTTCGTCGGGATCTGACGAATTTTTACGGATTTCTGAAGGATAGGGAAAATCGCCGAAATTGAGGAATCGTAAAAAATGGTGAAATTTCGGATCCGGGTCCAATAATTCAGGAAAACTTGATTGGAATAGCTTCTGGGAGCTTACCGGTCACAATGCATCGAGAATTGGCTTCGTCAGAATCTGACAGATTTCTGAAGGCATTATACCAGGGAAAATCGCCGAAATCGAGGAATCGTACAAAGTGGTGAAATTTCGGATCCGGGTCAAATAATTCAGGAAAACTTGATTGGAATAGCTGCTGGGAGCTTACGGGTCACAATGCATCGAGAATTGTCTTCGTCGGAATCTGACGAATTTTTACGGATTTCTGAAGGCATTATACTAGGAAAAATCGCCGCAATCGAGGAATCGTAAAAAGTGGTGAAATTTCGGATCCGGGTCCAATAATTCAGGAAAAATTGATTGGAATAGCTGCTGGGAGCTTACCGGTCACAATGCATCGAGAATTAGCTTCGTCGGAATCTGACGGATTTCTGAAGGCATTATACCAGGGAAAATCGCCGAAATCGAGGAATCGTAAAAAGTGGTGAAATTTCGGATCCGGGTCAAATAATTCAGGAAAACTTGATTGGAATAGCTGCTGGGAGCTTACCGGTCACAATGCATCGAGAATTGGATTCGTCGGAATCTGACGAATTTTTACGGATTTCTGAAGGCATTATACTAGGGAAAATTGCCGAAATCGAGGAATCGTAAAAAGTGGTGAAATTTCGGATCCGGGTCCAATAATTCAGGAAAATTTGATTTGAATAGCTGCAGGGAGCTTACCGGTCACAGTGAATCGAGAATTGGCTTCGTCGGAATCTGACGAATTTTTACGGATTTCTGAAGGCATTATACTAGGGAAAATCGCCGAAATCGAGGAATCGTAAAAAGTGGTGAAATTTCGGATCCGGGTCCAATAATTAAAGAAAACTTGATTGGAATAGCTGCTGGGAGCTTACCGGTCACAATGCATCGAGAATTGGTTTCGTCGGAATCTGACGATTTTTTACGGATTTCTGAAGGCATTATAATAGGGAAAATCGCCGAAATCGAGGAATCGTAAAAAGTGGTGAAATTTCGGATCCGGGTCCAATAATTCAGAAAAACTTGATTAGAATAGCTGCTGGGAGCTTACCGGTCACAATGCATCGAGAATTGGCTTCGTCGGAATCTGACGAATTTTTACGGATTTCTGAAGGTATTATACTAGGGAAAATCGCCGAAATCGAGGAATCGTAAAAAGTGGTGAAATTTTGTATCCGGGTCCAATAATTCAGGAAAACTTGATTCGAATAGCTGATGGGAGCTTACCGGTCACAATGCATCGAGAATTGGCTTCGTCGGAATCTGACGAATTTTTACGGATTTCTGAAGGCATTATACTAGGGGAAATCGCCGAAATCGAGGAATCGTAAAAAGTGGTGAAATTTCGGATCTGGGTCCAATAATTCAGGAAAACTTGATTGGAATAGTTTCTGGGAACTTACCGGTCACAATACATCGAGAATTGGCTTCGTCGGAATCTGACGGATTTCTGAAGGCATTATACTAGGGAAAATCGCCGAAATCGAGAAATCGTAAAAAGTGGTGAAATTTCGATCCGGGTCCAATAATTCAGGAAAACTTAATTGGAATAGCTGCTGGGAGCTTACCGGTCACAATGCATCGAGAATTGGTTTCGTTGGAATCTGACGAATTTTTACGAATTTCTGAAGGCATTATACTAGGAAAAATCGCCGAAATCGAGGAATCGTAAAAAGTGGTGAAATTTCGGATTCGGGTCCAATAATTCAGGAAAACTTGATTAGAATAGCTGCAGGGAGCTTACCAGTCACAAGGAATCGAGAATTGGCTTCGTCGGAATCTGACGAATTTTTACGGATTTCTGAAGGCATTATATTAGGGAAAATCGCCGAAATCGAGTAATCGTAAAAAATGGTGAAATTTCGGATCCGGGTCCAATAATTCAGGAAAACTTGATTGGAATAGCTGCTGGGAGTTTACCGGTCACAATGAATCGAGAATTGGCTTCGTCCGAATCTGACGGATTTCTGAAGGCATTATACCAGGGAAAATCGCCGAAATCGAGGAATCGTAAAAAGTGGTGAAATTTCGGATCCGAGTCAAATAAATTAGGAAAACTTGATTGGAATAGCTACTGGGAGCTTACCGGTCACAATGCATCGAGAATTGGCTTCATCGGAATGTGACGGATTTCTGAATGCATTATACTAGGGAAAATCGCCGAAATCGAGGAATCCTAAAAAGTGGTGAAATTTCGGATCCGGGTCCAATAATTCAGGAAAACTTGATTGGAATAGTTGCTGGGAACATACCGGTCACAATGCATCGAGAATTGGCTTCGTCGGAATCTGACGGATTTTTACGGATTTCTGAAGGCATTATACTAGGGAAAATCGCCGAAATCGAGGAATCGTAAAAAGTGGTGAAATTTCGGATCCGTGTCCAATAATTCAGGAAAATTTGATTGGAACAGCTACTGGGAACTTACCGGTCACAATGCATCGAGAATTGGCTTCGTCGGAATCTGGCGAACTTTTACGGATTTCTGAAGGCATTATACAAGGGAAAATCGCCGAAATCGAGAAATCGTAAAAAGTGGTGAAATTTCGGATCCGGGTCCAATAATTCAGGAAAACTTGATTGGAATAGCTGCTGGGAGCTTACCGGTCACAATGCATCGAGAATTGGATTCGTCGGAATCTGACGGATTTCTGAAGGCATTATACTAGGGAAAATTGCCGAAATCGAGGAATCGTAAAAAGTGGTGAAATTTCGGATCCGGGTCCAATAATTCAGGAAAACTTGATTTGAATAGCTGCAAGGAGCTTACCGGTCACAATGCATCGAGAATTGGCTTCGTCGAAATCTGACGAATTTCTGAAGGCATTATACTAGGAAAAATCGCCGAAATCGAGAAATCGTAAAAAGTGGTGAAATTTCGGATCCGGGTCCAATAATTCAGGAAAACTTGATTGGAATAGCTGCTGGGAGCTTACCGATCACAATGCATCGAGAATTGGCTTCGTCGGAATCTGACGGATTTCTGAAGGCATTATACTAGTGAAAATCGCCGAAATCGAGGAATCGTAAAAAGTGGTGAAAGTTCGGATCCGGGTCTAATAATTCAGGAAAACTTGATTTGAATAGCTGCAGGGAGCTTACCGGTCACAGTGAATCGAGAATTGGCTTCGTCGAAATCTGACGAATTTTTACGGATTTCTGAAGGCTAGGGAAAATCGCCGAAATTGAGGAATCGTAAAAAATGGTGAAATTTCGGATCCGGGTCCAATAATTCAGGAAAACTTGATTGGAATAGCTGCTGGGAGCTTACCGGTCACAATACATCGAGAATTGGCTTCTTCAGAATCTGACAGATTTCTGAAGGCATTATACCAGGGAAAATCGCCGAAATCGAGGAATCGTAAAAAGTGGTGAAATTTCGGATCTGGGTCAAATAATTCAGAAAAACTTGATTGGAATAGCTGCTGGGAGCTTACCGGTCACAATGCATCGAGAATTGGCTTCGTTGGAATCTGACGGATTTCTGAAGGCATTATACCATGAAAAATCGCCGAAATCGAGGAATAGTAAAAAGTGGTGAAATTTCGGATCCTGGTTAAATAATTCAGGAAAACTTGATTGGAATAGCTGCTGGGAGCTTACCGGTCACAATGCATCGAGAATTGGCTTCGTCGAAATCTGACGAATTTTTACGGATTTCTGAAGGCATTATACTAGGGAAAATCTCCGAAATCGAGGAATCGTAAAAAGTGGTGAAATTTCGGATCCGAGTCCAATAATTCAAGAAATCTTGATAGGAATAGCTGCTGGGAGCTTACCGGTCACAATGCATCGAGAATTTGTTTCGTCGGAATCTGACGAATTTTTACAAATTTCTGAAGGCATTATACTAGGGAAAATCGCCGAAATCGAGGTATCGTAAAAAGTGGTGAAATTTCGGATCCGGGTCCAATAATTCAGGAAAACTTGATTAGAATAGCTACTCAGAGCTTACCGGTCACAATGCATCGAGAATTAGCTTCTTCGGAATCTGACGGATTTCTGAAGGCATTATACTAGGGAAAATCGCCGAAATCGAGAAATCGTAAAAATTGTGAAATTTCGGATCCGGGTCCAATAATTCAGAAAAACTTGATTGGAATAGCTGCTGGGAGATTACCGGTCACAATGCATCGAGAATTGGCTTCGTCGAAATCTGACGGATTTCTGAAAGCATTATACTAGGGAAAATCGCCGAAATTGAGGAATCGTAAAAAGTGGTGAAATTTCGGATCTGGGTCCAATAATTCAGGAAAACTTGATTTGAATAGCTGCAGGGAGCTTACCGGTCACAGTGAATCGAGAATTGGCTTCGTCGGAATCTGACGAATTTTTACGGATTTCTGAAGGCATTATACTAGTGAAAATCGCCGAAATTGAGGAATCGTAAAAACTGGTGAAATTTCGGATCCGGGTCCAATAATTCAGGAAAACTTGATTGGAATAGCTGCTGGGAGCTTACCGGTCACAATGCATCGAGAATTGGCTTCGTCGGAATCTGACGGATTTCTGAAGGCATTATACCAGGGAAAATCGCCGAAATCGAGGAATCGTAAAAAGTGGTGAAATTTCAGATCCGGGTCAAATAATTCAGGAAAACATGATTGGAATAGCTGCTGGGAGCTTACCGGTCACAATTCATCGAGAATTGGCTTCGTCGGAATCTGACGGATTTCTGAAGGCATTATACTAGGGAAAATCGCCGAAATCGAGAAATCGTAAAAAGTGGTGAAATTTCGGATCCGGGTCCAATAATTCAGGAAAACTTGATTGGAATAGCTGCTGGGAGCTTACCGGTCACAACGCATCGAGAATTGGCTTCGTCAGAATCTGACGGATTTCTGAAGGCATTATACTAGGGAAAATCGCCGAAATCGAGGAATCGTAAAAAGTGGTGAAATTTCGGATCCCGGTCAAATAATTCAGTAAAACTTGATTGGAATAGCTGCTGGGAGCTTACGGGTCACAATGCATCGAGAATTGGCTTCGTCGGAATCTGACAAATTTTTACGGATTTCTGAAGGCATTATACTAGGAAAAATCGCCGAAATCGAAGAATCGTAAAAAGTGGTGAAATTTCGGATCCGGGTCCAATAATTCAGGAAAAATTGATTGGAATAGCTGTTGGGAGCTTACTGGTCACAATGCATCGAGAATTAGCTTCGTCGGAATCTGACGGATTTCTGAAGGCATTATACCTGGGAAAATTGCCGAAATCGAGGAATCGTAAAAAGTGGTGAAAATTCGGATCCGGGTCAAATAATTCAGGAAAACTTGATTGGAATAGCTGCTGGGAGCTTACCGGTCACAATGCATTGAGAATTGGCTTCGTCGGAATCTGACGAATTTTTACGGATTTCTGAAGGCATTATACTAGGGAAAATCGCCGAAATCGAGGAATCGTAAAAAGTGGTGAAATTTCGGATCCGGGTCCAATAATTCAGGAAAAATTGATTTGAATAGCTGCAGGGAGCTTACCGGTCGCAGTGAATCGAGAATTGGCTTTGTCGTAATCTGACGAATTTTTACGGATTTCTGAAGGCATTATACTAGGGAAAATCGCCGAAATCGAGGAATCGTAAAAAGTGGTTAAATTTCGGATCCGGGTCCAATAATTAAAGAAAACTTGATTGGAATAGCTGCTGGGAGCTTACCGGTCACAATGCATCGAGAATTGGTTTCGTCGGAATCTGACGATTTTTTACGGATTTCTGAAGGCATTATACTAGGGAAAATCGCCAAAATCGAGGAATCGTAAAAAGTGGTGAAATTTCGGATCCGGGTCCAATAATTCAGGAAAACTTGATTAGAATAGCTGCTGGGAGCTTACCGGTCACAATGCATCGAGAATTAGCTTCGTCGGAATCTGACAAATTTTTACGGATTTCTGAAGGTATTATACTAGGGAAAATCGCCGAAATCGAGGAATCGTAAAAAGTGGTGAAATTTTGTATCCGGGTCCAATAATTCAGGAAAACTTGATTTGAATAGCTGATGGGAGCTTACCGGTCACAATGCATCGAGAATTGGCTTCGTCGGAATCTGACGGATTTCTTAAGGCATTATACTAGGGAAAATCGTCGGAATCGAGGAATCGTTAAAAGTGGTGAAATTTCGGATCCGGGTCCAATAATTCAGGAAAACTTGATTTGAATAGCTGCAGGGAGCTTACCGGTCACAGTGAATCGAGAATTGGCTTCGTCGGAATCTGACGAATTTTTACGGATTTCTGAAGGATAGGGAAAATTGCCGAAATTGAGGAATCGTAAAAAATGGTGAAATTTCGGATCCGGGTCCAATAATTCAGGAAAACTTGATTGGAATAGCTTCTGGGAGCTTACCGGTCACAATGCATCGAGAATTGGCTTCGTCAGAATATGACAGATTTCTGAAGGCATTATACCAGGGAAAATCGCCGAAATCGAGGAATCGTACAAAGTGGTGAAATTTCGGATCCGGGTCAAATAATTCAGGAAAACTTGATTGGAATAGCTGCTGGGAGCTTACGGGTCACAATGCATCGAGAATTGTCTTCGTCGGAATCTGACGAATTTTTACGGATTTCTGAAGGCATTATACTAGGAAAAATCGCCGCAATCGAGGAATCGTAAAAAGTGGTGAAATTTCGGATCCGGGTCCAATAATTCAGGAAAAATTGATTGGAATAGCTGCTGGGAACTTACCGGTCACAATGCATCGAGAATTAGTTTCGTCGGAATCTGACGGATTTCTGAAGGCATTATACCAGGGAAAATCGCCGAAATCGAGGAATCGTAAAAAGTGGTGAAATTTCATATCCGGGTCAAATAATTCAGGAAAACTTGATTGGAATAGCTGCTGGGAGCTTACCGGTCACAGTGAATCGAGAATTGGCTTCGTCGGAATCTGACGAATTTTTACGGATTTCTGAAGGCATTATACTAGGGAAAATCGCCGAAATCGAGGAATCGTAAAAAGTGGTAAAATTTCGGATCCGGGTCCAATAATTAAAGAAAACTTGATCGGAATAGCTGCTGGGAGCTTACCGGTCACAATGCATCGACAATTGGTTTCGTCGGAATCTGACGATTTTTTACGGATTTCTGAAGGCATTATACTAGGGAAAATCGCCGAAATTGAGGAATCGTAAAAAGTGGTGAAATTTTGGATCTGGGTCCAATAATTCAGGAAAACTTGATTAGAATAGCTGCTGGGAGCTTACCGGTCACAATGCATCGAGAATTGGCTTCGTCGGAATCTGACGAATTTTTACGGATTTCTGAAGGTATTATACTAGGGAAAATCGCCGAAATCGAGGAATCGTAAAAAGTGGTGAAATTTTGTATCCGGGTCCAATAATTCAGGAAAACTTGATTCGAATAGCTGATGGGAGCTTACCGGTCACAATGCATCGAGAATTGGCTTCGTCGGAATCTGACGAATTTTTACGGATTTTTGAAGGCATTATACTAGGGAAAATCGCCGAAATCGAGGAATCGTAAAAAGTGGTGAAATTTCGGATCTGGGTCCAATAATTCAGGAAAACTTGATTGGAATAGTTGCTGGGAACTTACCGGTCACAATACATCGAGAATTGGCTTCGTCGGAATCTGACGGATTTCTGAAGGCATTATACTAGGGAAAATCGCCGAAATCGAGAAATCGTAAAAAGTGGTGAAATTTCGATCTGGGTCCAATAATTCAGTAAAACTTAATTGGAATAGCTGCTGGGAGCTTACCGGTCACAATGCATCGAGAATTGGTTTCGTCGGAATCTGACGAATTTTTACGAATTTCTGAAGGCATTATACTAGGAAAAATCGCCGAAATCGAGGAATCGTAAAAAGTGGTGAAATTTAGGATTCGGGTCCAATAATTCAGGAAAACTTGATTAGAATAGCTGCAGGGAGCTTACCAGTCACAAGGAATCGAGAATTGGCTTCGTCGGAATCTGACGAATTTTTACGGATTTCTGAAGGCATTATATTAGGGAAAATCGCCGAAATCGAGTAATCGTAAAAAATGGTGAAATTTCGGATCCGGGTCCAATAATTCAGGAAAACTTGATTGGAATAGCTGCTGGGAGTTTACCGGTCACAATGAATAGAGAATTGGCTTCGTCGGAATCTGACGGATTTCTGAAGGCATTATACCAGGGAAAATCGCCGAAATCGAGGAATCGTAAAAAGTGGTGAAATTTCGGATCCGGGTCAAATAATTTAGGAAAACTTGATTGGAATAGCTGCTGGGAGCTTACCGGTCACAATGCATCGAGAATTGGCTTCATCGGAATCTGACGGATTTCTGAAGGCATTATACTAGGGAAAATCGCCGAAATCGAGGAATCGTAAGAAGTGGTGAAATTTCGGATCCGGGTCCAATAATTCAGGAAAACTTAATTGGAATAGTTTCTGGGAACATACCGGTCACAATGCATCGAGAATTGGCTTCGTCGGAATCTGACGGATTTCTGAAGGCATTATACTAGGGAAAATCGCCGATATCGAGAAATCGTAAAAAGTGGTGAAATTTCGGATCCGGGTCCAATAATTCAGGAAAACTTGATTGGAATAGCTGCTGGGAGCTTACCGGTCACAATGCATCGAGAATTGGCTTCGTCGGAATCTGACGGATTTCTGAAGGCATTATACTAGGGAAAATTGCCGAAATCGAGGAATCGTAAAAAGTGGTGAAATTTCGGATCCGGGTCCAATAATTCAAGAAAACTTGATTTGAATAGCTGCAAGGAGCTTACCGGTCACAATGCATCGAGAATTGGCTTCGTCGGAATCTGACGGATTTCTGAAGGCATTATACTAGTGAAAATCGCCGAAATCGAGAAATCGTAAAAAGTGGTGAAATTTCGGATCCGGGTCCAATAATTCAGGAAAACTTGATTGGAATAGCTGCTGGGAGCTTACCGGTCACAATGCATCGAGAATTGGCTTCGTCGGAATCTGACGGATTTCTGAAGGCATTATACTAGTGAAAATCACCGAAATCGAGGAATCGTAAAAAGTGGTGAAAGTTCGGATCCGGGTCCAATAATTCAGGAAAACTTGATTTGAATAGCTGCAGGGAGCTTACCGGTCACAGTGAATCGAGAATTGGCTTCGTCGAAATCTGACGAATTTTTACGGATTTCTGAAGGCTAGGGAAAATCGCCGAAATTGAGGAATCGTAAAAAATGGTGAAATTTCGGATCAGGGTCCAATAATTCAGGAAAACTTGATTGGAATAGCTGCTGGGAGCTTACCGGTCACAATGCATCGAGAATTGGCTTCTTCAGAATCTGACAGATTTTTGAAGGCATTATACCAGGGAAAATCGCCGAAATCGAGGAATCGTAAAAAGTGGTGAAATTTCGGATCCGGGTCAAATAATTCAGAAAAACTTGATTGGAATAGCTGCTGGGAGCTTACCGGTCACAATGCATCGAGAATTGGCTTCGTCGGAATCTGACGGATTTCTGAAGGCATTATACCATGAAAAATCGCCGAAATCGAGAAATCGTAAAAAGTGGTGAAATTTCGGATCCTGGTCAAATAATTCAGGAAAACTTGATTGGAATAGCTGCTGGGAGCTTACCGGTCACAATGCATCGAGAATTGGCTTCGTCGGAATCTGACGAATTTTTACGGATTTCTGAAGGCATTATACTAGGGAAAATCTCCGAAATCGAGGAATCGTAAAAAGTGGTGAAATTTCGGATCCGGGTCCAATAATTCAAGAAATCTTGATAGGAATAGCTGCTGGGAGCTTACCGGTCACAATGTATCGAGAATTTGTTTCGTCGGAATCTGACGAATTTTTACGAATTTCTGAAGGCAATATACTAGGGAAAATCGCCGAAATCGAGGTATCGTAAAAAGTGGTGAAATTTCGGATCCGGGTCCAATAATTCAGGAAAACTTGATTAGAATAGCTACTCAGAGCTTACCGGTCACAATGCATCGAGAATTGGCTTCTTCGGAATCTGACGGATTTCTGAAGGCATTATACTAGGGAAAATCGCCGAAATCGAGAAATCGTAAAAATTGTGAAATTTCGGATCCGGGTCCAATAATTCAGGAAAACTTGATTGGAATAGCTGCTGGGAGCTTACCGGTCACAATGCATCGAGAATTGGCTTCGTCGAAATCTGACGGATTTCTGAAAGTATTATACTAGGGAAAATCGCTGAAATTGAGGAATGGTAAAAAGTGGTGAAATTTCGGATCCGGGTCCAATAATTCAGGAAAACTTGATTTGAATAGCTGTAGGGAGCTTACCGGTCACAGTGAATCGAGAATTGGCTTCGTCGGAATCTGACGAATTTTTACGGATTTCTGAAGGCATTATACTAGGGAAAATCGCCGAAATTGAGGAATCGTAAAAAATGGTGAAATTTCGGATCCGGGTCCAATAATTCAGGAAAACTTGATTGGAATAGCTGCTGGGAGCTTACCGGTCACAATGCATCGAGAATTGGCTTCGTCGGAATCTGACGGATTTCTGAAGGCATTATACCAGGGAAAATCGCCGAAATCGAGGAATCGTAAAAAGTGGTGAAATTTCAGATCCGGGTCAAATAATTCAGTAAAACATGATTGGAATAGCTGCTGGGAGCTTACCGGTCAAAATTCATCTAGAATTGGCTTCGTCGGAATTTGACGGATTTCTGAAGGCATTATACTAGGGAAAATCGCCGAAATCGAGAAAACGTAAAAAGTGGTGAAATTTCGGATCCGGGTCCAATAATTCAGGAAAACTTGATTGGAATAGCTGCTGGGAGCTTACCGGTCACAATGCATCGAGAATTGGCTTCGTCAGAATCTGACGGATTTCTGAAGGCATTATACTAGGGAAAATCGCCGAAATCGAGGAATCGTAAAAAGTGGTGAAATTTCGGATCCGGGTCCAATAATTCAGGAAAACTTGATTGGAATAGTTGCTGGGAACTTACCGGTCACAATGCATCGAGAATTGGCTTCGTCGGAATCTGACGGATTTCTGAAGGCATTATACTAGGGAAAATCGCCGAAATTGAGAAATCGTAAAAAGTGGTGAAATTTCTGATCCGGGTCCAATAATTCAGGAAAACTTGATTGGAATAGCTGCTGGGACCTTACCGGTCACAATGCATCGAGAATTGGCTTCATCGGAATCTGACGGATTTCTGAAGGCATTATACTAGGGAAAATCGCCGAAATCGAGGAATCGTAAAAAGTGGTGAAATTTCGGATCCGGGTCCAATAATTCAGGAAAACTTGATTTGAATAGCTGCAAGGAGCTTACCGGTCACAATGCATCGAGAATTGGCTTCGTCGGAATCTGACGGATTTCTGAAGGCATTATACTAGGGAAAATCGCCGAAATCGAGAAATCGTAAAAAGTGGTGGAATTTCGGATCCGGGTCCAATAATTCAGGAAAACTTGATTGGAATAGCTGCTGGGAGCTTACCGGTCACAATGCATCGAGAATTGGCTTCGTCAGAATCTAACGGATTTCTGAAGGCATTATACTAGTGAAAATCGCCGAAATCGAGGAATCGTAAAAAGTGGTGAAAGTTCGGATCCGGGTCCAATAATTCAGGAAAACTTGATTTGAATCGCTGCAGGGAGCTTACCGGTCACAGTGAATCGAGAATTGGCTTCGTCGAAATCTGACGAATTTTTACGGATTTCTGAAGGCTAGGGAAAATCGCCGAAATTGAGGAATCGTAAAAAATGGTGAAATTTCGGATCCGGGTCCAATAATTCAGGAAAACTTGATTGGAATAGCTGCTTGGCGCTTACCGGTCACAATGCATCGAGAATTGGCTTCGTCAGAATCTGACAGATATCTGAAGGCATTATACCAGGGAAAATCGCCGAAATCGAGGAATCGTAAAAAGTGTTGAAATTTCGGATCCGGGTCAAATAATTCAGAAAAAATTGATTAGAATAGCTGCTGGGAGCTTACCGGTCACAATGCATCGAGAATTGGCTTCGTCGGAATCTGACGAATTTTTACGGATTTCTGAAGGCATTATACTATGGAAAATCGCCGAAATCGAGGAATCGTAAAAAGTGGTGAAATTTCGGATCCGGGTCCAATAATTCAGGAAAAGTTGATTGGAATAGCTGCTGGGAGCTTACCGGTCACAATGCATCGAGAATTGGCTTCGTCGGAATCTGACGTATTTCTGAAGGCATTATACCAGGAAAAATCGCCGAAATCGAGGAATCGTAAAAAGTGGTGAAATTTCGGATCCTGGTCAAATAATTCAGGAAATCTTGATTGGAATAGCTGCTGGGAGCTTACCGGTCACAATGCATCGAGAATTGGCTTCGTCGGAATCTGACGAATTTTTACGAATTTCTGAAGGCATTATAGTAGGGAAAATCTCCGAAATCGAGGAATTGTAAAAAGTGGTAAAATTTCGGATCCGGGTCCAATAATTCAAGAAATCTTGATTGGAATAGCTGCTGGGAGATTACCGGTCACAATGCATCGAGAATTTGTTTCGTCGGAATCTGACGAATTTTTACGAATTTCTGAAGGCATTAAACTAGGGAAAATCGCCGAAATCGAGGTATCGTAAAAAGTGGTGAAATTTCGGATCCGGGTCCAATAATTCAGGAAAACTTGATTAGAATAGCTACTCGGAGCTTACTGGTCACAATGCATCGAGAATTGGCTTCTTCGGAATCTGACGGATTTCTGAAGGCATTATACTAGGGAAAATCGCCGAAATCGAGAAATCGTAAAAAGTGGTGAAATTTCGGATCCGGGTCCAATAATTCAGGAAAACTTGATTGGAATAGCTGCTGAGAGCTTACCGGTCAAAATGCATCGAGAATTGGCTTCGTCGGAATCTGACGGATTTCTGAAGGCATTATACTAGGGAAAATCTCCGAAATAGAGGAATCGTAAAAAGTGGTGAAATTTCGGATCCGGGTCCAATAATTCAGGAAAACTTGATTTGAATAGCTGTAGGAGCTTACCGGTCACAGTGAATCGAGAATTGGCTTCGTCGGAATCTGACGATTTTTTACGGATTTCTGAAGGCATTATACTAGGGAAAATCGCCGAAATTGAGGAATCGTAAAAAATGGTGAAATTTCGGATCCGGGTCCAATAATTCAGGAAAACTTGATTGGAATAGCTGCTGGGAGCTTACCGGTCACAATGCATCGAGAATTGGTTTCGTCGGAATCTGACGGATTTCTGAAAGCATTATACCAGGGAAAATCGCCGAAATCGAGGAATCGTAAAAAGTGGTGAAATTTCAGATCCGGGTCAAATAATTCAGGAAAACATGATTGGAATAGCTGCTGGGAGCTTACCGGTCACAATTCATCGAGAATTGGCTTCGTCGGAATCTGACGGATTTCTAAAGGCATTATACTAGGGATAATCGCCGAAATCGAGAAATCGTAAAAAGTGGTGAAATTTCGGATCCGGGTCCAATAATTCAGGAAAACTTGATTGGAATAGCTGCTGGGAGCTTACCGGTCACAATGCATCGAGAATTGGCTTCGTCGAAATCTGACGAATTTTTACGGATTTCTGAAGGCATTATACTAGGGAAAATCGCCGAAATCGAGGAATCGTAAAAAGTGGTGAAATTTCGGATCCGGGTCCAATAATTCAGGAAAACTTGATTTGAATAGCTGCAGGGAGCTTACCGGTCACAGTGAATCGAGAATTGACTTCGTTGGAATCTGACGAATTTTTACGGATTTCTGAAGGCATTATATTAGGGAAAATCGCCGAAATCGAGTAATCGTAAAAAATGGTAAAATTTCGGATCCGGGTCCAATAATTCAGGAAAACTTGATTGGAATAGCTGCTGGGAGTTTACCGGTCACAATGAATCGAGAATTGGCTTCGTCGGAATCTGACGGATTTCTGAAGGCATTATACCAGGGAAAATCGCCGAAATCGAGGAATCGTAAAAAGTGGTGAAATTTCGGATCCGGGTCAAATAATTCAGGAAAACTTGATTGGAATAGCTGCTGGGAGCTTACCGGTCACAATGCATCGAGAATTGGCTTCATCGGAATCTGACGGATTTCTGAAGGCATTATACTAGGGAAAATCGCCGAAATCGAGGAATCGTAAAAAGTGGTGAAATTTCGGATCCGGGTCCAATAATTCAGGAAAACTTGATTTGAATAGCTGCAGGGAGCTTACCGGTCACAGTGAATCGAGAATTGGCTTCGTTGGAATCTGACGAATTTTTACGGATTTCTGAAGGCATTATATTAGGTAAAATCGCCGAAATCGAGTAATCGTAAAAAATGGTAAAATTTCGGATCCGGGTCCAATAATTCAGGAAAACTTGATTGGAATAGCTGCTGGGAGTTTACCGGTCACAATGAATCGAGAATTGGCTTCGTCGGAATCTGACGGATTTCTGAAGGCATTATACCAGGGAAAATCGCCGAAATCGAGGAATCGTAAAAAGTGGTGAAATTTCGGATCCGGGTCAAATAATTCAGGAAAACTTGATTGGAATAGCTGCTGGGAGCTTACCGGTCACAATGCATCGAGAATTGGCTTCATCGGAATCTGACGGAATTCTGAAGGCATTATACTAGGGAAAATCGCCGAAATCGAGGAATCGTAAAAAGTGGTGAAATTTCGGATCCGGGTCCAATAATTCAGGAAAACTTGATTGGAATAGCTGCTGGGAGCTTACCGGTCACAATGCATCGAGAATTGGCTTCGTCGAAATCTGACGAATTTTTACGGATTTCTGAAGGCATTATACTAGGGAAAATCGCCGAAATCGAGGAATCGTAAAAAGTGGTGAAATTTCGGATCCGGGTCCAATAATTCAGGAAAACTTGATTTGAATAGCTGCAGGGAGCTTACCGGTCACAGTGAATCGAGAATTGGCTTCGTTGGAATCTGACGAATTTTTACGGATTTCTGAAGGCATTATATTAGGGAAAATCGCCGAAATCGAGTAATCGTAAAAAATGGTAAAATTTCGGATCCGGGTCCAATAATTCAGGAAAACTTGATTGGAATAGCTGCTGGGAGTTTACCGGTCACAATGAATCGAGAATTGGCTTCGTCGGAATCTGACGGATTTCTGAAGGCATTATACCAGGGAAAATCGCCGAAATCGAGGAATCGTAAAAAGTGGTGAAATTTCGGATCCGGGTCAAATAATTCAGGAAAACTTGATTGGAATAGCTGCTGGGAGCTTACCGGTCACAATGCATCGAGAATTGGCTTCATCGGAATCTGACGGAATTCTGAAGGCATTATACTAGGGAAAATCGCCGAAATCGAGGAATCGTAAAAAGTGGTGAAATTTCGGATCCGGGTTAAATAATTCAGGAAAACTTGATTAGAATAGCTGCAGGGAGCTTACCAGTCACAATGAATCAAGAATTGGCTTCGTCGGAATCTTACGAATTTTTACGGATTTCTGAAGGCATTATAATAGGGAAAATCGCCGAAATCGAGGAATCGTAAAAAGTGGTGAAATTTCGGATCCGGGTCAAATAATTTAGGAAAACTTGATTGAAATAGCTGCTGGGAGCTTACCGATCACAATGCATCGAGAATTGGTTTCGTCGGAATCTGACGAATTTTTACGAATTTCTGAAGGCATTATACTAGGAAAAATCGCCGAAATCGAGGAATCGTAAAAAGTGGTGAAATTTCGGATCCGGGTCCAATAATTCAGGAAAACTTGATTAGAATAGCTGCTGGGAGCTTGCCGGTCACAATGCATCGAGAATTGGCTTCGTCGGAATCTGACGGATTTCTGAAGGCATTATACTATGGAAAATCGCCGAAATCGAGGAATCGTAAAAAGTGGTGAAATTTCGGATCCGGGTCCAATAATTCAGGAAAACTTGATTTGAATACCTGCAAGGAGCTTACCGGTCACAATGAATCGAGAATTGGCTTCGTCGGAATCTTACGAATTTTTACAGATTTCTGAAGGCATTATACTAGGGAAAATCGCCGAAATCGAGGAATCGTAAAAAATGGTTAAATTTCGGATCCGGGTCCAATAATTTAGGAAAACTTGATTGGATTAGCTGCTTGGAGCTTACCGGCCACAATGCATCGAGAATTGGCTTCATCGGAATCTGACGGATTTCTAAAGGCATTATACCAGGGAAAATCGCCGAAATCGAGGAATCGTAAAAATTGGAGAAATTTCGGATCCGGGTCAAATAATTTAGGAAAACTTGATTGGAATAGCTGCTGGGAGCTTACCGATCACTATTCATCGAGAAATGGCTTCGTCGGAATCTGACGAATTTTTACGGATTTCTGAAGGCATTATACTAGGTAAAATCGCCGAAATCGAGGAATCGTAAAAAGTGGTGAAATTTCGGATCCGGGTCCAATAATTCAGGAAAACTTGATTTGAATAGCTGCAGGGAGCTTACCGGTCACAGTGAATCGAAAATTGGCTTCGTCAGAATCTGACGAATTTTTACGGATTTCTGAAGGCATTATACTAGGGAAAATCGCCGAAATCGAGGAATCGTAAAAAGTGGTGAAATTTCGGATCCGGGTCAAATAATTAAAGAAAACTTGATTGGAATAGCTGCTGGGAGCTTACCGGTCACAATGCATCGAGAATTGGCTTCGTCGGAATCTGACGAATTTTTACGGATTTCTGAAGGTATTATCCTAGGAAAAATCGCCGAAATCGAGGAATCGTAAAAAGTGGTGAAATTTTGTATCCGGGTCCAATAATTCAGGAAAACTTGATTCGAATAGCTGATGGGAGCTTACCGGTCACAATGCATCGAGAATTGGCTTCGTCGAAATCTGACGAATTTTTACGGATTTCTGAAGGCATTATACTAGGGAAAATCGCCGAAATCGAGGAATCGTAAAAAGTGGTGAAATTTCGGATCCGGGTCCAATAATTCAGGAAAACTTAATTAGAATAGCTGCTGGGAGCTTACCGGTCACAATGCATCGAGAATTGGTTTCGTCGGAATCTGACGGATTTCTGAAGGTATTATACTAGGAAAAATCGCCGAAATCGAGGAATCGTAAAAAGTTGTGAAATTTCGAATCCGGGTCCAATAATTCAGGAAACTTGATTGGAATAGCTGCTGGGAGCTTACCGGTCACAATGCATCGAGAATTGGCTTCGTCGAAATCTGACGAATTTTTACGGATTTCTGAAGGCATTATACTAGGGAAAATCGCCCAAATCGAGGAATCGTAAAAAGTGGTGAAATTTCGGATCCGGGTCTAATAATTCAGGAAAACTTGATTGGAATAGCTGCTGGGAGCTTACCGGTCACAATGCATCGAGAATTGGCTTCGTCAAAATCTAACGGATTTCTGAAGGCATTATACTAAGGAAAATCGCTGAAATCGAGAAATCGTAAAAAGTGGTGAAATTTCGGATCTGGGTCCAATAATTCAAGAAAACTTGATTGGCGTAGCTGCTGGGAGCTTACCGGTCACAATGCATCGAGAATTGGCTTCGTCGGAATCTGACGAATTGACGGATTTTTCCTATTTTTACGGATTTTCGATGAAGCCAATTCTCGATGCATTGTGACCGGTAAGCTCCTAGCAGCTATTCCAATCAAGTTTTCCTGAATTATTGGACCCGGATCCGAAATTTCACCACTTTTTACGATTCCTCGATTTTAGCGATTTTCCCTAATATAATGCCTTCAGAAATACGTAAAAATTCGTCAGATTCCGACGAAGCCAATTCTCGATGCATTGTGACCGGTAAGCTCCCAGCAGCTATTTCAATCAAGTTTTCCTGAATTATTGGGCCCAGATCCAAAATTTCACCACTTTTTACGATTCCTCGATTTCGGCGATTTTCCCTAGTATAATGCCTTCAGAAATCCGTAAAAATTCGTCAGATTCCGACGAAACCAATTCTCGATGCAGTGTGACCGGTAAGCTCCCAGCAGCTATTCCAATCAAGTTTTCCTGAATTATTGGACCCGGATCCGAAATTTCACCACTTTTTACGATTCCTCGATTTCGGCGATTTTCCCTAGTATAATGCCTTTAGAAATCCGTCAGATTCCGACGAAGCCAATTCCTGATGCATTGTGACCGGTAATCTCCCAGCAGCTATTCCAATCAAGTTTTCCTGAATTATTGGACCCGGATCTGAAATTTCACCACTTTTTACGATTCCTCGATTTCGGCGATTTTCCCTAGTATAATGCCTTCAGAAATCCGTCAGATTCCGACGAATCCAATTCTCGATGAATTGTGACCGGTAAGCTCACAGCAGCTATTCCAATCAAGTTTTCCTGAATTATTGGACCCGGATCCGAAATTTCACCACTTTTTACGATTCCTCGATTTCGGCAATTTTTCCTAGTATAATGCCTTCAGAAATCCGTCAGATTTCGACGAAGCCAATTCTCGATGCATTGTGACCGGTAAGCTCCCAGCAGCTATTCCAATCAAGTTTTCCTGAATTATTGGACCCGGATCCAAACTTTCACCAGTTTTTATGATTCATCGATTTCGGCGATTTTCCCTAGTATAATGCCTTCAGAAATCCGTTAAATTCCGACGAAGCCAATTCTCGATGCATTGTGACCGGTAGGCTCCCAACAGCTATTCCAATCAAGTTTTACTGAATTATTAGACCCGGATCCGAAATTTCACCATTTTTTACGATTCCTCAATTTCGGCGATTTTCCCTAGTATAATGCCTTCAGAAATCCGTAAAAATTCGTCAGATTCCGACGAAGCCAATTCTCGATTCACTGTGACCGGTAAGCTCCCTGCAGCTATTCAAATCAAGTTTTCCTGAATTATTGGACCCGGATCCGAAATTTCACCACTTTTTACGATTCCTCGATTTCGGCGATTTTCCCTAGTATAATGCCTTCAGAAATCCGTCAGATTCCGACGAAGCCAATTCTCGATGCATTTTGACCGGTAAGCTCCCAGCAGCTATTCCAATCAAGTTTTCCTGAATTATTGTACCCGGTTCCGAAATTTCACCACTTTTTAGGATTCCTAGATTTCGGCGATTTTCCCTAGTATAATGCCTTCAGAAATCCGTAAAAGTTCGTCAGATTCCGACGAAGTCAATTCTCGATGAATTGTGACCGGTAAGCTCCCAGCAGCTATTCCAATCAAGTTTTCTTTAATTATTGGACCCGGATCCGAAATTTCACCACTTTGTACGATTCCTCGATTTCGGCGATTTTCCCTAGTATAATGCCTTCAGAAATCCGTAAAAATTCGTCAGATTCCGACGAAGCCAATTCTCGATGCATTGTGACCGGTAAGCTCCCAGCAGCTACGCCAATCAAGTTTTCCTGAATTATTGGACCCAGATCCGAAATTTCACCACTTTTTACGATTCCTCGATTTCAGCGATTTTCCTTAGTATAATGCCTTCAGAAATCCGTCAGATTTTAACGAAGCCAATTCTCAATGCATTGTGACCGGTAAGCTCCCAGCAGCTATTCCAATCAAGTTTTCCTGAATTATTAGACCCGGATCCGAAATTTCACCACTTTTTACGATTCCTCGATTTGGGCGATTTTCCCTAGTATAATGCCTTCAGAAATCCGTAAAAATTCGTCAGATTTCGACGAAGCCAATTCTCGATGCATTGTGACCGGTAAGCTCCCAGCAGCTATTCCAATCAAGTTTCCTGAATTATTGGACCCGGATTCGAAATTTCACAACTTTTTACGATTCCTCGATTTCGGTGATTTTTCCTAGTATAATACCTTCAGAAATCCGTCAGATTCCGACGAAGCCAATTCTCGATGCATTATGACCGGTAAGCTCCCAGCAGCTATTCCAATCAAGTTTTCCTGAATTATTGTACCCGGATCCGAAATTTCACCACTTTTTAGGATTCCTAGATTTCGGCGATTTTCCCTAGTATAATGCCTTCAGAAATCCGTAAAAGTTCGTCAGATTCCGACGAAGTCAATTCTCGATGCATTGTGACCGGTAAGCTCCGTAAAAATTCATCAGATTCCGATGAAGCCAATTCTCGATGCACTGTGACCGGTAAGCTCCCAGTAGCTGTTCCAATCAAGTTTTCCTGAATTATTGGACCCGGATCCGAAATTTCACCACTTTTTACGATTCCTCGATTTCGACGATTTTTCCTAGTATAATGCCTTCAGAAATCCGTAAAAGTTCGTCAGATTCCGACGAAGTCAATTCTCGATGCATTGTGACCGGTAAGCTCCGTAAAAATTCGTCAGATTCCGACGAAGCCAATTCTTGATGCATTGTGACCGGTAAGCTCCCAGTAGCTGTTCCAATCAAGTTTTCCTGAATTATTGGACCCGGATCCGAAATTTCACCACTTTTTACGATTCCTCGATTTCGGCGATTTTCCCTAGTATAATGCCTTCAGAAATCCGTAAAAGTTCGTCAGATTCCGACGAAGCCAATTCTAGATGCATTGTGACCGGTAAGCTCCCAGTAGCTATTCGAATCAAGTTTTCCTGAATTATTGGACCCGGATCCGAAATTTCACCACTTTTTACGATTACTCGATTTCGGCGATTTTTCCTAGTATAATGCCTTCAGAAATCCGTAAAAGTTCGTCAGATTCCGACGAAGCCAATTCTCGATGCATTGTGACCGGTAAGCTCCCAGTAGCTATTCGAATCAAGTTTTCCTGAATTATTGGACCCGTATCCGAAATTTCACCACTTTTTACGATTCCTCGATTTCGGCGATTTTTCCTAGTGTAATGCCTTCAGAAATCCGTAAAAGTTCGTCAGATTCCGACGAAGCCAATTCTCGATGCATTGTGACCGGTAAGCTCCCAGTAGCTGTTCCAATAAAGATTTCCTGAATTATTTGACCCTTAACCGAAATTTCACCACTTTTTACGATTCCTCGATTTCGGCGATTTTCCCTAGTATAATGCCTTCAGAAATCCGTAAAAGTTCGTCAGATTCCGACGAAGCCAATTCTCGATACATTGTGACCGGTAAGCTCCCAGTAGCTGTTCCAATCAAGTTTTCCTGAATTATTGGACCCGGATCCGAAATTTCACCACTTTTTACGATTCCTCGATTTCAGCGATTTTCCCTAGTATAATGCCTTCAGAAATCCGTAAAAGTTCGTCAGATTCCGACGAAGCCAATTCTCGATGCATTGTGACCGGTAAGCTCCCAGTAGCTGTTCCAATCAAGTTTTCCAGAATTATTGGACCCGGATCCTAAATTTCACCACTTTTTACGATTCCTCGATTTCGGCGATTTTACCTAGTATAATGCCTTCAGAAATCCGTAAAAGTTCGTCAGATTCCGACGAAGCGAATTCTCGATGCATTGTGACCGGTAAGCTCCCAGTAGCTGTTCCAATCAAGTTTTCCTGAATTATTGGACCCGGATCCGAAATTTCACCACTTTTTACGATTCCTCGATTTCGGCAATTTTTCCTAGTATAATGCCTTCAGAAATCCGTAAAAGTTCGTCAGATTTCGACGAAGCCAATTCTCGATGCATTGTGACCGGTAAGCTCCCAGTAGCTGTTCCAATCAAATTTTCCTGAATTATTGGACCCGGATCCGAAATTTCACCACTTTTTACGATTCCTCGATTTCGGCGATTTTCCCTAGTATAATGCCTTCTGAAATCCGTAAAAGTTCGTCAGATTCCGACGAAGCCAATTCTCGATGCATTATGACCGGTAAGCTCCCAGTAGCTATTCGAATCAAGTTTTCCTGAATTATTGGACCCGGATCCGAAATTTCACCACTTTTTACGATTCCTCGATTTCGACGATTTTCCCTAGTATAATGCCTTCAGAAATCCGTAAAAGTTCGTCAGATTCCGACGAAGCCAATTCTCGATGCATTGTGACCGGTAAGCTCCCATTAGCTGTTCCAATCAAGTTTTCCTGAATTATTGGACTCGGATCCGAAATTTCACCACTTTTTACGATTCCTCGATTTCGGCGATTTTCCCTAGTATAATGCCTTCAGAAATCCGTAAAAGTTCGTCAGATTCCGACGAAGCCAATTCTCGATGCATTGTGACCGGTAAGCTCCCAGTAGCTGTTCCAATCAAGTTTTCCTGAATTTTTGGACCTGGATACGAAATTTCACCACTTTTTACGATTCCTCGATTTCGGCGATTTTCCCTAGTATAATGCCTTCAGAAATCCGTAAAAGTTCGTCAGATTCCGACGAAGCCAATTCTCGAAACATTGTGACCGGTAAGCTCCCAGTAGCTGTTCGAATCAAGTTTTCCTGAATTATTGGACCCGGATCCGAAATTTCACCACTTTTTACGATTCCTCGATTTCGGCGATTTTCCCTAGTATAATGCCTTCAGAAATCCGTAAAAGTTCGTTAGATTCCGAAGAAGCCAATTCTCGATGCATTGTGACCGGTAAGCTCCCAGTAGCTATTCGAATCAAGTTTTCCTGAATTATTGGACCCGGATCCGAAATTTCACCACTTTTTACGATTCCTCGATTTCGGCGATTTTCCCTAGTATAATGCCTTCTGAAATCCGTAAAAGTTCGTCAGATTCCGACGAAGCCAATTCTCGATGCATTATGACCGGTAAGCTCCCAGTAGCTATTCGAATCAAGTTTTCCTGAATTATTGGACCCGGATCCGAAATTTCACCACTTTTTACGATTCCTCGATTTCGGCTATTTTCCCTACTATAATGCCTTCAGAAATCCGTAAAAGTTCGTCAGATTCCGATGAAGCCAATTCTCGATGCATTGTGACCGGTAAGCTCCCAGTAGCAGTTCCAATCAAGTTTTCCTGAATTATTGGACCCGGATTCGAAATTTCACCACTTTTTATGATTCCTCAATTTCGGCGATTTTCCCTAGTAGAATGCCTTCAGAAATCCGTAAAAGTTCGTCAGATTCCGACGAAGCCAATTCTCGATGCATTGTGACCGGTAAGCTCCCAGTAGCTGTTCCAATCAAGTTTTCCTGAATTATTGGACCCGGATCCGAAATTTCACCACTTTTGGCGATTTCTCGATTTTGGGTGATTTCCCTTTGTATAATGCCTTCAGAAACCCGTAAAAATTCGTCAGGTCTCGATGAAGCCAATCCTTGACGCATTGTGACCGGTAAGCTCCCAGTAGCTATTCCGATCAGGTTTTCCTGAATTATTCGACCCGGATCCAAAATTTCACCACTTTTGGCGATTTCTTGATTTTGGCGATTTTCCCTAATATAATGCCTTCAGAAGCCCGTAAAAATTCGTCAGATCCCGACAAAGCCAATCCTCGATGCAATGTGACCGGTAAGCTCCCAGTAGTTATTCCGATCAGATTTTCCTGAATTATTCGACCCGGATCAAAAATTTTACCACTTTTGGCGATTTCTCGATTTTGGCGATTTCCCCTGGTATAATGCCTTCAGAAGCCCGTAAAAATTCGTCAGGTCCTGACGCAGCCAATTCTCGACGTATTGTAACCGGTAAGCTCCCAGTATCTATTCCGATCAGGTTTTCCTGAATTATTCGACCCGGATCCAAAATTTCACCACTTTTGGCGATTTCTCGATTTTGGCCATTTCCCCCGGTATAATGCCTTCAGAAGCCCGTAAAAATTTGTCAGGTCCCGACAAAGCCAATACTCGACACATTGTGACCGGTAAGCTCCCAGTAGCTATTCCAATCAAGTTTTCCTGAATTATTCGACCCGGATCCAAAATTTCACCACTTTTTGCGATTTCTCGATTTTGGTGATTTCCCCTGGTATAATGCCTTCAGAAGCCCGTAAAAATTCGTCAGGTCCCGACGAAGCCAATCCTCGACGCATTGTGTAGACACCGGGTTCCGAGGCGGTCCAAGATCAGGATTACCCGATGATGAAATAGAAGACCGATTTTCGGCAAGAAAGGTGAGAATCGATCGTTCCCTTGTCAAAAGTGTGTTTTTCGGAAAATGATTAAAATATTTTCTTTTTGGAAATCAAAATTAAAATGGAGTAAAATAAAATAAAAAAATATTAATTTGGTGTCAAAATAAAATAAAAAAAAAATCGCGAAGGCCGCCTGCGGCAGCGCGGCAGGCTGCCCCAGCGCGCAGGGGCGCCTGCGCGGCAGGCCGCCCCAGCGCGCTGGGGCGCAGAGGCGGGCGCCTCGCTCGACGCCCCTGCGCGCAGAGGCGGGCGCTTCGCGCGACTCCCTTGCGCGCAGAGGCAGATGCCTCGCGCGACCCCCCCTGCGCGCAGAAGCGGGCTCCTCGCGCGACCCCCCTGCGCGCAGAGGCGGGCGCCTCGCGCGACCCCCCTGCGCGCGAGGTAGGGGGCCTCGCGCGCAGCCCCTGCGCGCGAGGTGGGGGGCACCGTGCGCCCCCCTGCACGCGAGGCAGGCTGCCTCGAGCGCAGCCCCTGCGCGCGAGGCAGCTGCCTGCCGCGCGCGGTGCGGGGGCAGCACGCGCGCAGCAGGCTGCCTACCGCGCGCCCTTGCCCTCTCCGCGCGACCTGGTCTTCGCCTGTCCGTTTTTTTCGCTGTTTTCAGTCTGACTTTTTCCATTGTTTCACCATTTTGTGATATTTCTGATTAACTAAAAATAAAAGGTTTTTTGTCCCTTACCATTCTTGGCCAAGACAAGATTAAATGAGAATTTGGTCCTCATTTTGAAGAGGACGGCAGACCTTGGCAAAAAAAAAAAAAGAAATCTTTGGCTTTCCTCTCTAGCTTTTGCTACTCTCCAGGAAGTTCTTCCTTCTTTAAAAAAATTTCTCCAAAAAATCTTCAAGCCTTATTCTCACATTTTAGTTTTTGCTACTAAAAACATTTGATCTTGTGTTGATTTAAGCAAGAAAAATTAATTTTCTTGGCCTTTTCATCCCCCAAAAATATTTTCTCGAATTAGTTTATTTTAGAACACAGATTTTTACATTTTCTACAAATATTTGTCACTAAAATCGACAAGAGGAACGGATCGATACATCCTATTTCCAATCTAAAAATTCTGAGGGTAAACAATTCTTGGACTTGTTCTCTTTTATTTTTCTTGTACATTATTTATTATTGTTAATATTGTTTTTTTTGCTATTATTATCATGTATATTGTTTGCTTTTAGCATTTTACTGTGTTAATACCTTCATTAATATGTCATTTGTTGGCTTTAAATGGGTTTTCATGTTCATGTGCTAATATTATTATTATTATTATTTATTGTAGTGTTCATGTTTAAGCTCATGCTATTATTTGTTATTATCATTTTTTATTATTTATTGTTATCTCACGTAGCTATTATTATGGTTATTCTATGAGCCATCTATGCCATTATTCTTGGTATAATTATCATCATCATTATATTTACTATTATCCCTATCATATTTATTTATATTATGTTCACTATTATTTATTATCATTGTCCATTATTACTATTATTATTATTATTATCACTATTACCATTATTATTATCTTTATCATTATTATTGTTATTTTATTGTTGTCACCTCGCTTTTATTTGATTAATTTTCAGAATATTTGCTAAAATATTTTGATGTTAATTTTTGTCCGAGATTTAATTTGAGTTGGGTCACGTGAGCGCCTCGCGACTCCCCGGATGGGTCGCGACGCGTGGAGGGTCACTCCGGTTCGGTGAGATCTTTCTCAATCCTGTCTTCATGTCGTGTTATTTGTAAATATATATTTTTATTCGTGCACGTGTGCGATAAAAAATCATTTAAATATTTCTATAATTAAATTAGAATTTTCAATAATAAAATTGGGACCAATGTCCCTTATTTTAGCCCAACCATAAAAACATCACAACTAAAACGAAGAGTCAATTTTCAATAAAATGGGATCACTCATCCCGGTTTTCCCCAAACAAACCAAAACGACTCTTCGAACCCTCTTTAAATTAAAACGAAGGAACCAATGTTCCTAAATTTCTAACAAGTGCGAAAGGAACCAATGTTCCTAAAATAATATCCCGATTTATGCATGTCTTTTTATTTCGATCTTGTGTGAGTGTTTTAAATTCAAGTTCATTTCTATTCGGGCCCTTGTAATTAATTTTTGGGGCAAATTCATTTATTTTTGGGGATTGTATTCTGTCCCATCTATATCTTCAATTCTTTTCAACGGGGGTTGTATTCTGCCCCTATTTCTCTTGTAATTGCGTGCTTGCGTGTTTACTGCTTTCATTTATCGCTTTCTCTATCTATTGCTTTACCGCTTTTATTTACTTTCTTTACTTGCTTTTAATGCGCTAATTAATTAAATGCATCGCTCGTGTGAGGTGAGAGATATAATTTTAAGAAGTTAAAAACCCACTTATACTTAACCAAAGCATAAATAAGAGGGAAGTTCCGAACACCGGATCTCTGGTCTCGACCAACAAGAGGTGAGAGACCTTTTCCCAATTCCTTGGAATTGGGTGGCGACTCCATGATACCTCAAAAGGTGCCTCTAGGTGCCATTAGGCTAGGTGATTCTCTCCAATGTTCTATTGGGAGGGACACATCGATGATGCCTCGTGGTGCCCATGATCAAAAGACGCGAACCTTCATACCTCGAATCCCAAAGGCGGATTCACATTGAGGGCCCTTGCTGGGTTTGCCGGGTTCTGCGCGCGTCACAGTGGCGACTCCACTGGGGACTTGGTGTTTGAGGCTTCGCTTTGAAAGTGCTTTGGTTAAAATATATAATTGGGTTTTTAAAACTTAAAATTCTATCTCTTGCCAAATTGCATCATATCATTTTAGAGCCTTAGACTTACGCTAGTTGGTCCCTATCTTACCTCGGTGCGTTCCCAAAGCACGACCCTGCTTTCACTCATTGTAGGGAAGTGTTAGGGATAATCATCAGCCCTAGCCTTGTACCTTTTGGTATATCAAAATGGAGACCCAATCGGTCGTTATGCTCGTGATGAGCTAGACCCATTGGCGCGGACCATACTTGGGTAGCCTAAAACAAAATCACCCTGACCAAAGCCCATGTAATGGCAAATAGAAACTTCCACTAGGTGGTATGCTCCTTATTATGATGCTTGTGACATGGGCCATCGCGTATTAAGCAAAATCAAGCAAGTTAAGTGGTCTTTTATCAAAGGCTTTCATGCCCCGGTGAGCCCACCTTAACTTGATTGAATTGTCCAAATACGTAATGGCCAAAACTCATACGCGTGTACATTAGACTAGAGCTGTTATGCTATCGGCTTTTCGCCGTGCACTTCGCGCGTTCATAGGGTCCCCTGTTGACCCTTGGACTAAGCCCACCTAGGAAAAGAGACCGCATTGCCCCGTGTGCGGGAGTGATAAGGTTGGAAGGGTTTGTTTGCTTGCATGTGGTTGTGGATGCTGCATCAACACGACCATGCACTCTTAATGCCATCCATGCATCATGCTAACGGATTGGATTTTTTTCAGCCATCATAGATCCGTTTGAGTGGTCCAGAGATCCTAGCGGGAGATTGGTCAGAAATCAAGTAGTTGAGCCGTCAGCTTTGACATCAGCATCAGGTTCAGATTGGGATAGAAGCTCAGACTCTTGCTCAGAACAATCCTTGAGATCAGAAATGGCAGACTCACCGCAAGAGTCGGGTGCTGTAACAATACAGGACTTGGACAAGAGGTTCGAAGATTTTGAAAGAAAGATCTTGGCCATGATGGGGAGCCTTGTCGCCCAGATGACACCACACGCTGGACAACCGTCTGGAACTCCAGCTGTTGACTCGGTCGAAACACCTATTGTCGAGACCACTATACCAACTACTACTGTACCACAGCCAGTTACTGAACCTAGAGCGGCGGCACCAATTGAGCAACCGAGGGCGAGAATTCCGGATCCAAGGGATGATTTCTTAGGGGAAGAGGAAGATGAGCCAGTAGTCCCTCAAGCTGTGAGGTGCAAAGTTCCTAAACTAGAGGATGATGTGATGAGAAAGATGGAGGAAAGAATGGAGGCCATCGCACGAATGGTATCGGTCGGAAAAGGGGTCATCCCCGAAGACGTAGACTTGGGTGAGGAAGAGTTGCTGCCTCAAAGATTTAAGATGCCGGACTTACCAAAGTTCGATGGCACTTCTGACCCTTCAGCCCACCTCAAGCAGTATGCCTTAATCATGAAGGGCACAGGTCTTACCAAGAAGCAAAAGGTGGAGTACTTCTGCCTTAGTTTGACGGGGTCAACGATTGATTGGTATCACGGTTTGGACAGGAGGTCGAAAGAAGACTGGGATCTGCTTACAAGTGAGTTCATGAGGCAGTACGAATGTAGCACCCGTATGGAAGTGACGTTAAAAGACCTTGAGCTCCTGCAACAAAAGTCTGGTGAATCTTTCCATGACTACCTTACGCGGTGGAGGAATCGCGTTATGGAAATGAAGAGGAAGCCCGATACCTCGGACCAAATCAGACTATTTATCAAAAATGCAAGCCCATACTTAAGGGAGGGGCTTAAGATGAAAGGGCTCAAGGATTGGGAATCCTTAAAAGACATAGCAATTGAAGCTGAATCGGAGTACTTGGCAAGGAAAGCCAGTAATGATAGTTTTGCTCAGAAGAACTTCGGGAACCAAGGCGGGAATAGGTCAAGTGGCGCCGGAAGCAGCAGTAACAGAGTGGGCAAAACAGCGGAAGTTTCAGCCACTGACGTGAACCAGAGGCACTATTTAAATTTGGGAAGACAGTTGTCCTGGGTCCTAGAATGATTAATGAAAGAGGGAAAACTTCAGCCATTGCCAGCTAGACAAGCTAAGACCTATGGCCAGCTGAACCATAGAGGAGACCAATACTGTGCTTTCCACCAGCACACTGGCCACCTCACTGACTCTTGCAGAACTTTAAGGGACCGGGTCCAAGATCTTATCGATAGTAAGCAGATCTCCGACCCTGAAAAGAGAGAGAAGAAGAAGAATACCGGGTACAATGCCGTTCCTCCCCCAGTCTTCATGATAGGGTCAAGCTTGCCAGAATGGTATGTGCTGAGGGATCTCTACGGCAATTATTACATGGCTATCGTCCGCCCCGAACAGGAAGCCAATAGGGAGAAGCCCCGGGTCAACATGATAGAATGTTGGGACTCAACCAGTGAGGGTGAGGCTGAAGAGGCCAACGAGCCGAAGGATGTATGGAACTCTGGGGGTGAAGAAGATAAAGTGCAAGAGGTACAGACTGTTACCCGCAGTGGAAGAGTGGTGTCGGAAATTGAGAAGCAACAGGACCCGATGCCTCCGACGGTGGAGCAAGAAACGGAAGAGAATCAGATCCTAAAGCAACTGAAGAAGACGACAGCACAAATATCCATCTGGGACCTATTGAGGCAATCCCCGAGCCATAGGCAGAAGCTAGTTGAAGCCTTATGTGAATCGACAGTCGCCACCACTATCTCGCCCTCCGAGTTATTGGGCATTGTGAAAGGGGGATCTTAGGAGAACATAGTTTACACTGATGCAGATCTGCCAGTGGAGGGTCGCAATCACAATCGCCCTCTGTACATCCGAGCTCAGATCAATGGTAAACACACGGCCTGTGTCATGGTGGATGATGGGTCCTCTATTAATGTTTGCCCACTGGTGGCGCTACCTTCACTTGGATTGAATGAGAGTATGTTGAGTGAATCTGATCTGACTATCACTGCTTATGACAACTCAAGAAGGCAAGTTGTTGGGACTTTTAAGGCTCAAGTCAAGACCGGTCCGGTTGAGATAGAGGCTGAGTTTGTTGTTCTGCCAATACTGGCTAATTTTGCAGTGCTGCTAGGAAGGCCTTGGTTTTACAAGTTGGGAGGGGTTCCATCTACGCTCCATCAAATGATTAAGATTCCCCATGAAGGCCAAATTGTGACCATTAAAGCGGCTAGTGACAATCAAGTGTCAGTGCTCTAAATTTCCAATCAACCCTTCAGTGGTTTCCACGTGGCTATGGTGAGTGAAGAGGATGGGACAATGGTAAACCCCCAAGTTGTCAATATGATGAAGAGAATGAGCTTTCTCCCCGGGGCTGGCTTGGGCAAGAGCTCGCAAGGGATTCAAGAGCCTATCGCCACGAGGGGGCAAAAGGATAGGAGAGGTCTGGGCTACGTTGTTGATGCCAAGAAGAACAAGCCCGCAAAGAAGCCTACGGAAGTGCCGCACATTTTGGAGACTTTTGTGCCGGCTGCATCGGCATGCGCCTACTGTGGGGAGGCAGAGCCTCAATGGATTGGTGGCAAGATCACCACTGGTTTTGAAATCTTCAATGATGTGTTTGACTGGTCCGAGGGAATGGTCAAGGCGGTGGAAGCCTTCTATGATGAGGAAATCTTCAATCAGACTCTAGCATGGGATCGAGAGGTTCCCGAAGAGATTGTCACTGAAAGTCTGCTGGCCGCTCGGGTAAAGGGCAAGGAGAAAGTAGAAGGTGAAGTGGCAGTGCCAGAGTTGAGGGGTCTGAAGATAGCTGAAGTTCGAGATGAGGGGCCGTCGGCTTCAGCACCGGCACCAGTGGAAGATGATAGTGATAGCTTTGCTGATGTACTTTTTATTCCTGAACTATTTGACAATTCTGTCTGTGATTCTGAGTACTTTAATAATATGAATGACTTTGCTTACTTGTGCGATGTTTCTCATGATTTCATTATGCATGATCACGAGCATGAATCATTTATATTTGATATTAACTCAACCAATACCACCTCATTTAATCTCGGGACTTTGGAAAATCCAAAGGAAATCTTGATAGCATCCGATGTAACTCTTGAGGAAAGGATAAAATTTGAGAGAATTCTGAAAAAATATGAAAGAGTCTTCGCCTGGACCTATGAGGATATGCCAGGGATTGATCGGGCAGTTGCTGAACACGCCATTCCGACCTACCCAGAGTGCAAGCCGGTCAAACAGAAGCTCAGAAGGCTGAGACCAGAATGGGCAGAAAAGGTAAAGGAAGAGGTGCACAAGCAGATCGAAGCCAAGTTCCTGGTAGAGGTCCAATACCCCACATGGTTAGCTAATGTTGTCCCCGTGGCCAAGAAGGATGGGAGAGTCCGAGTGTGTGTTGATTACCGAGACCTGAATAAAGCCTGCCCAAAAGATGACTCCCCCCTACCCCATATTGATGTGTTAGTGGATAGCGCGGCCGCTTGTATGATGTACAGCTTTGTGGATGGGTACGCAGGGTACAACCAAATCCTTAACAGGATCGTGGATCGAATCAAGACAGCCTTCATCACAGAATGGGGGACATTCGCATATCGAGTGATGCCTTTTGGGTTGAAGAATGCCGGGGCAACGTATCAAAGAATGGCTACTAAGATCTTGGATGACCTGATCCACAAGGAGGTCGAGGTATATGTCGATGATATGATGATCAAGTCGGCAACAAGAGAAGGACATTTCGAGGCCTTGGAAAAGTTCTTTCAGAGGATCGACAAGTATAATCTTCGCCTCAATCCCAAGAAATGCATCTTCGGAGTCACCTCGGGCAAGCTGTTAGGCCATGTGGTAAGCCAAAGGGGAATAGAAGTGGACCCTGATAAAATCAAGGCAATTAGAGAAATGCCAGCGCCCCAAAAGGAAAAGGAAGTTCGGAGTTTTCTGGGCAAATTGCAGTACATCAGTAGGTTCATTTCCAAGCTCGCTTCGGTGTGCGAACCAATCTTTAAGCTCCTCAGGAAGAATCAACCGGTCAAGTGGAACGATGACTGCCAGAAGGCTTTTGATGTCATTAAGGACTACCTCCAACATCCCCCAGTGCTACGACCGCCGCGGCCTGTTAAGCCGCTGATCCTTTACCTAGCAATAGAGGAAAATTCTGTAGGAGCCATGATGGCCCAAGAGGATGAATTCGGGGTCGAGTTTGCGGTTTACTACCTCAGCAAGAAATTCCTCCCTTACGAAGCCAAGTATGTTGAAGTGGAAAAGATCTGCCTAGCAGTAATCTGGGCATCAAAGAAACTGAGGCATTACTTTCATTCCTACAAAGTGCAGGCCGTTGCCAAGCAAAATCCCCTTCGATACCTGCAACATGCACCCTCTTTGCTAGGAAAAATGGGAAGATGGCTGATATTGCTACAAGAATTCGATGTGGAATACATTACTAGAAAGACCATTAAAGGTCGAGCAGTTGCGGAGTTTCTTGCCGATCATCCAATTGAAGGAGATCAACTACTGTATGAATTCCCCGACGAAAACGTGGTAGCCATCACCGTGCAAAAGTGGCAGATGTATTTCGATGGAGCAGTAAATAGCAAGGGAGCCGGAACGGGAGTGATTCTAGTAACCCCAGACGGCGAGAAGCTCCCCTTAGCAAAGAAATTAAGGTACAAGGCCACAAATAACGAAGCTGAGTATGAAGCCTGCATCTTCGGGTTGGAAGCACTCTCAGCCGTGGGGGCGAAAGTAGTAGAGGTCTTCGGGGACTCATCTTTAGTAATCCGTCAAGTCAGGGGTGAATGGGCCATCAAGGAAGAGCGGCTGTTGCCATATGCGAAGTGCTTGAAGGAACTTAGTGGCCAGTTTGAAGTATGCACTTTTAACTATGTGCCCCGAGATGAGAACCAATTGGCAGACGCCCTAGCTACCCTAGTATCCATGTGGGACAACCCTGAAGGAGTAGTCATGAAGCCTGTGCTCATTTCCAGTTCGAGCAAGCCATACTTTGAGACCGAGCAAGTCGGGGATGTCGAGGCTACTGATGGAAAACCATGGTACTATGATGTCCAGAATTATTTAGAGAGGTCAATATTCCCGGAAGAAGCCACTGAAAAGGACCAAAGGTTGATCCGCAAGCTGTCCACTCAATTCATCAGTGTAGACGGGGTGTTGTACAAGAGACAAGCCGATGGCATACAACTAAGATGTTTGGATGAGAAAGAGGCCAAAAGGGTTATGGAGGAAGGGGGTCTGTGGGGCCCATATGAATGGTCTAACCTTAGCAAAGAAAATAATGCGGCAAGGATTCTTCTGGCTAACAATGGATACAGATTGCTCTAAGTATGTGAAGGAGTGCCAATTGTGCCAATAATATGCTAATCTGAGACACCTGCCAGTGTCGGAATTGTGCAACCTGACGTCTCCGTGGCCATTTGCAGCATGGGGGATTGACATTATTGGAGAGATACACCCGACAGCCTCTAATGGGAACAGGTTCATTGTAGTCGCCATTGATTACTTCACTAAGTGGGTTGAGGCTGAATCCTTCAAGAAATTAGGCGCCCGGGAAATGGCCAGGTTCATCGAGCGACATTTGATCTGTAGGTACGGTCTCCCGCATCACATCGTGTCGGATAATGGGGTACAGTTCAAAGCTGAGACTAAGCAGATGCTCAAGAAGTACGCCATCCAACATCACAAGTCCTCTCCATACCGACCGCAGGCCAACGGGGCAGTCGAGGCAGCTAATAAGAACATCAAGAAGATATTGGCTAAGATGGTGCAAACCTATAAAGACTGGGCCGAGAAATTGCCATTTGCACTATGGGGCTACTGGACCACTGCCAGAACTTCTACAGGGGTTACCCCTTTCTCCTTAGTTTACGGGACGGAAGCGGTCCTACCAGTAGAAATAGAACTCCAGTCATTGAGGGTGGTGACAGAAACTCAGCTACCAGAAGCTGAATGGGCCCAGCAATGGCTACTACAGTTGAACCTATTGGACGAAGGTAGGATGCGGGCGCCTCGCGCGACCCCCCTGCGAGCAGAGGCGGGCGCCTCGCGCGACCCCCCCTGCGAGCAGAGGCGGGCACCTCGCGCGACCCCCCCTGCGCGCAGAGGCAGGCGCCTCGCGCGACCCCTCTGCTCGCGAGGCAGGGGGCCTCGCGCGCAGCCCCTGCGCGCGAGCGCCCCCCTGCACGCGAGGCAGCTGCCTGCCGCGCGCGGTGCGGGGGCACCACGCGCGCAGCAGGCTGCCTGCCGCGCGCCCTTGCCCTCTCCGCGCGACCTGGTCTTCGCCTGTCCGTTTTTTTCGCTGTTTTCAGTCTGAATTTTTTTTCAGTCTGACTTTTTCCATTGTTTCACCATTTTGTGATATTTTGGATTAACTAAAAATAAAAGGTTTTTTGTCCCTTACCATTCTTGGCCAAGACAAGATTAAATGAGAATTTGGTCCTCATTTTGAAGAGGACGGCAGACCTTGGCAAAAAAAAAAAAGAAATCGTTGGCTTTCCTCTCTAGCTTTTGCTACTCTCCAGGAAGTTCTTCCTTCTTTAAAAAAATTTTCTTTAAAAAATCTTCAAGCCTTATTCTCACATTTTAGTTTTTGCTACTAAAAACATTTGATCTTGGGTTGATTTAAGCAAGAAAAATTAATTTTCTTGGCCTTTTCATCCCCTAAAAATATTTTCTCGAATTAGTTTATTTTAGAACACAGATTTTTACATTTTCTACAAATATTTGTCACTAAAATCGACAAGAGGAACGGATCGATACATCCTATTTCCAATCTAAAAATTCTGAGGGTAAACAATTCTTGGACTTGTTCTCTTTTATTTTTCTTGTACATTATTTATTATTGTTAATATTGTTTTTTTTGCTATTATTATCATGTATATTGTTTGCTTTTAGCATTTTACTGTGTTAATACCTTCATTAATATGTCATTTGTTGGCTTTAAATGGGTTTTCATGTTCATGTGCTAATATTATTATTATTATTATTTATTGTAGTGTTCATGTTTAAGCTCATGCTATTATTTGTTATTATCATTTTTTATTATTTATTGTTATCTCACGTAGCTATTATTATGGTTATTCTATGAGCCATCTATGCCATTATTCTTGGTATAATTATCATCATCATTATATTTACTATTATCCCTATCATATTTATTTATATTATGTTCACTATTATTTATTATCATTGTCCATTATTACTATTATTATTATTATCACTATTACCATTATTATTATCTTTATCATTATTATTGTTATTTTATTGTTGTCACCTCGCTTTTATTTGATTAATTTTCAGAATATTTGCTAAAATATTTTGATGTTAATTTTTGTCCGAGATTTAATTTGAGTTGGGTCACGTGAGCGCCCCGCGACTCCCCGGATGGATCGCGACGCGTGGAGGGTCACTCCGGTTCGGTGAGATCTTTCTCAACCCTTTCTTCATGTCGTGTTATTTGTAAATATATATTTTTATTCGTGCACGTGTGCGATAAAAAATCATTTAAATATTTCTATAATTAAATTAGAATTTTCAATAATAAAATTGGGACCAATGTCCCTTATTTTAGCCCAACCATAAAAACATCACAACTAAAACGAAGAGTCAATTTTCAATAAAATGGGATCACTCATCCCGGTTTTCCCCAAACAAACCAAAACGACTCTTCGAACCCTCTTTAAATTAAAACGAAGGAACCAATGTTCCTAAATTTCTAACAAGTGCGAAAGGAACCAATGTTCCTAAAATAATATCCCGATTTATGCATGTCTTTTTATTTCGATCTTGTGTGAGTGTTTTAAATTCAAGTTCATTTCTATTCGGGCCCTTGTAATTAATTTTTGGGGCAAATTCATTTATTTTTGGGGATTGTATTATGTCCCATTTATATCTTCAATTCTTTTCAACGGGGGTTGTATTCCGCCCCTATTTTTCTTGTAATTGCGTGCTTGCGTGTTTACTGCTTTCATTTATCGCTTTCTCTATCTATTGCTTTACCGCTTTTATTTACTTTCTTTACGTGCTTTTAATGCGCTAATTAATTAAATGCATCGCTCGTGTGAGGTGAGAGATATAATTTTAAGAAGTTAAAAACCCACTTATACTTAACCAAAGCATAAATAAGAGGGAAGTTCCGAACACCGGATCTCTGGTCTCGACCAACAAGAGGTGAGAGACCTTTTCCCAATTCCTTGGAATTGGGTGGCGACTCCATGATACCTCAAAAGGTGCCTCTAGGTGCCATTAGGCTAGGTGATTCTCTCCAATGTTCTATTGGGAGGGACACATCGATGATGCCTCGTGGTGCCCATGATCAAAAGACGCGAACCTTCATACCTCGAATCCCAAAGGCGGATTCATATTGAGGGCCCTTGCTGGGTTTGCCGGGTTCGGCGCGCGTCACACATTGTGACCGGTAAGCTCCCAGTAGCTATTCCGATCAGGTTTTCCTGAATTATTCGACCCGGATCCAAAATTTCACCACTTTTGGCGATTCCTCGATTTCGGCGATTTTCCCTAGTATAATGCCTACAGAAATCCGTAAAAGTTCGTCAGATTCCGACGAAGCCAATTCTCGATGCATTGTGACCGGTAAGCTCCCAGCAGCTATTCCAATCAATTTTTCCTGAATTATTGGACCCGGATCCGAAATTTCACCACTTTTTACGATTCCTCGATTTCGGCGATTTTCCCTAGTATAATGCCTTCAGAAATCCGTCAGATTCCGACGAAGCAAATTCTCGATGCATTGTGATCGGTAAGCTCCCAGCAGCTATTCCAATCAAGTTTTCCTGAATTATTGTACCCGGATCCGAAATTTCACCACTTTTTACGATTCCTCGATTTCGGCGATTTTCCCTAGTATAATGCCTTCATAAATCCATAAAAATTCGTCAGATACCGACGAAACCAATTCTCTATGCATTGTGACCGGTAAGCTCCCAGCAGCTATTCCAAACAAGTTTTCCGGAATTATTGGACCCGGATCTGAAATTTCACCACTTTTTACGATTCCTCGATTTCGGCGATTTTCCCTAGTATAATACCTTCAGAAATCCGTAAAAATTCGTCAGATTCCGACGAAGCCAATTCTCGATGCATTGTGACCGGTAAGCTCCCAGCAGCTATTCCAATCAAGTTTTTCTGAATTATTGGACTCGGATCCGAAATTTCACCACTTTTTACGATTCCTCGATTTCGGCGATTTTCCCTTGTATAATGCCTTCAGAAATCCGTAAAAATTCTTCAGATTCCGACGAAACCAATTCTCGATGCATTGTGACCGGTAAGTTCCGTGCAGCTATTCCAATCAAGTTTTCCTGAATTATTGGACCCGGATCCGAAATTTCACCACTTTTTACGATTCCTCGATTTCAGTGATTTTCCCTAGTTTAATGCCTTCAAAAATCCGTCAGATTCCGACAAAGCCAATTCTCAATGCATTGTGACCGGTAAGCTCCCAGCAGCTATTCCAATCAAGTTTTCCTCAATTATTTGACCCGGATCCGAAATTTCACTACTTTTTAGGATTCCTCGATTTCGGCGATTTTTCCTAGTATAATGCCTTCAGAAATCCATAAAAATTCGTCAGATTCCGACGAAGCCAATTCTCGATGCATTGTGACCGGTAAGCTCCCAGCAGCTATTCCAATCAAGTTTTCCTGAATTATTGGACACGGATCCGAAATTTCACCACTTTTTACGATTCCTCGATTTCGGCGATTTTCCCTAGTATAATGCCTTCAGAAATCCGTAAAAATTCCGACGAAGCCAATTCTCGATGCATTGTGACCGGTAAGCTCTCAGCAGCTATTCCAATCAAGTTTTCCTGAATTATTTGACTCGGATCCGAAATTTCACCACTTTTTACGATTCCTCGATTTCGGCGATTTTTCCTGATATAATAATGCCTTCAGAAATCGGTCAGATTCCGACGAAGCCAATTCTCGATGCATTGTGACCGGTAAGCTCCCAGCAGCTATTCCAATCAAGTTTTCCTGAATTATTGGACCCGGATCCGAAATTTCACCACTTTTTACGATTCCTCGATTTCGGCGATTTTCCCTAGTATAATGCCTTCAGAAATCCGTAAAAATTCCGACGAAGCCAATTCTCGATGCATTGTGACCGGTAAGCTCCCAGCAGCTATTCCAATCAAGTTTTCCTGAATTATTTGACTTGGATCCGAAATTTTACCACTTTTTACGATTCCTCGATTTCGGCGATTTTCCCTGATATAATAATGCCTTTAGAAATCGGTCAGATTCCGACGAAGCCAATTCTCGATGCATTGTGACCGGTAAGCTCCCAGTAGCTATTCCAATCAAGTTTTCCTGAATTATTGGACCCGGATCCGAAATTTCATCACTTTTTACGATTCCTCGATTTCGGCGATTTTCCCTAGTATAATACCTTCAGAAATCCGTAAAAATTCGTCAGATTTCGACGAAGCGAATTCTCGATGCATTGTGACCGTTAAGCTCCCAGCAGCTATTCCAATCAAGTTTTCCTGAATTATTGGACCCGGATCCGAAATTTCACCACTTTTTACGATTCCTCGATTTCGGCGATTTTCCCTAGTATAATGCCTTCAGAAATCCGTAAAAGTTCGTCAGATTCCGACGAAGCCAATTCTCGATGCATTGTGACCGGTAAGCTCCCAGTAGCTATTCGAATCAAGTTTTCCTGAATTATTGGACCCGGATCCGAAATTTCACCACTTTTTACGATTCCTCGATTTCGACGATTTTCCCTAGTATAATGCTTTTAGAAATCCGTAAAAATGCGTCGATGCATTGTGACCGGTAAGCTCCCAGTAGCTGTTCCAATCAAGTTTTCCTGAATTATTGGACCCGGATCCGAAATTTCACCACTTTTTACGATTCCTCGATTTCGGCAATTTTCCCTAGTATAATGCCTTCAGAAATCCGTAAAAGTCCATCAGATTCCGACGAAGCCAATTCTCGATGCATTGTGACCGGTAAGCTCCCAGTAGCTGTTCCAATCAAGTTTTCCTGAATTATTGGACCCAAATCGGAAATTTCACCACTTTTTACGATTCATCGATTTCGGCGATTTTCCCTAGTACAATGCCTTCAGAAATCCGTAAAAGTTCGTCAGATTCAGACGAAGCCAATTCTCGATGCATTGTGACCGGTAAGCGCCCAGTAGCTGTTCCAATCAGGTTTTCCTGAATTATTGGACCCGGATCCAAAATTTCACCACTTTTGGCAATTTCTCGATTTTGGCGATTTCCCCTGGTATAATGCCTTCAGAAGCCCGTAAAAATTCGTCAGGTCCCGACGAAGCCAATCCTCGACGCATTGTGACCGGTAAGCTCCCAATAGCTATTCCAATCAAGTTTTCCTGAATTATTGGACCCGGATCTGAAATTTCACCACTTTTTACGATTCCTCGATTTCGGCGATTTTCCCTGGTATAATACCTTCAGAAATTCGTAAAAATTCGTCAGATTTCGACGAAGCGAATTCTCGATGCATTGTTACCGGTAAGCTGCCAGCAGCTATTCCAATCAAGTTTTCCTGAATTGTTGGACCCGGATCCGAAATTTCACCACTTTTTACGATTCCTCGATTTCGGCGATTTTCCCTACTATAATGCCTTCAGAAATCCGTAAAAGTTCGTCAGATTCTGACGAAGCCAATTCTCGATGCATTGTGACCGGTAAGCTCCCAGTAGTTGTTTCAATCAAGTTTTCCTGAATTATTGGACCCGGATCCGAAATTTCACCACTTTTTACGATTCCTCGATTCCGGCGATTTTCCCTAGTATAATGCCTTCAGAAATCCGTAAAAGTTCGTCAGATTCAGACGAAGCCAATTCTCGATGCATTGTGACCGGTAAGCTCCCAGTAGCTGTTCCAATCAAGTTTTCCCGAATTATTGGACCCGGATCCGAAATTTCACCACTTTTGGCGATTTCTCGATTTTTGCGATTTCCCCTGGTATAATGCCTTCAGAAGCCCGTAAAAATTCGTTAGGTCCCGACGAAGCCAATCCTCGACGCATTGTGACCAGTAAGCTCCCAGTAGGTATTCTGATCAGATTTTCCTGAATTATTCGACCCGGATCAAAAATTTCACCACTTTTGGCGATTTCTCGATTTTGGCGATATCCCCTGGTATAATGCCTTCAGAAGCCCGTAAAAATTCGTCAGGTCCCGACGAAGCCAATCCTCGACGCATTGTGACCGGTAAGCTCCCAGTAGCTATTCCGATCAGCTTTTCCTGAATTATTCGATCCGAATCCAAAATTTCACCACTTTTGGCGATTTCTCGATTTTGGCGATTTCCCCTGGTATAATGCCTTCAGAAGCCCGTAAAAATTCGTCAGGTCCCGTCGAAGCCAATCCTCGACGCATTGTGACCGCTAAGCTCCCAGTAGCTATTCCGATCAGGTTTTCCTGAATTATTCGACCCGGATCCAAAATTTCACCACTTTTGGCGATTTCTCGATTTTGGCGATTTCCCCTAGTATAATGCGTAAAAATTCGACAGATCCCGACGAAACCAATCCTCGACGCATTGTGACTGGCAGGCTCCCAGTAGCTATTCCGATCAGGTTTTCCTGAATTATTCGACCCGGATCAAAAAATTCACCACTTTTAGCGATTTCTCGATTTTGGCGATTTCCCCCAGTATAATGCCTTCAGAAGCCCGTAAAAATTCGTCAGATCCCGACGAACCCATTCCTCGACGCATTGTGACCGGTAAGCTCCCAGTAGCTATTCCGATCAGGTTTTTCTGAATTATTCGACCCGGATCAAAAATTTCACCACTTTTGGCGATTTCTCGATTTTGGCGATTTCCCCTAGTATAATGCCTTCAGAAGCCCGTAAAAATTCGTCAGATCCCGACGAACCCATTCCTTGACACATTGTGACCGGTAAGCTCCCAGTAGCTATTCCGATCAGGTTTTCCTGAATTATTCGATCCGGATCCAAAATTTCACCACTTTTGGCGATTTCTCGATTTTGGCGATTTCCCCCGATATAATGCCTTCAGAAGCCCGTAAAAATTCGTCAGGTCCCGACGAAGCCAATCCTCGACGCATTATGATCGGTAAGCTCCCAGTAGCTATTCCGATCAGGTTTTCCTGAATTATTCGACCCGGATCCAAAATTTCACCACTTTTGGCGATTTCTCGATTTTTGCGATTTCCCCTGGTATAATGCCTTCAGAAAGCCCGTAAAAATTCGTCAGATCCCGACGAAGCCAATCCTCGACGCATTGTGACCGGTAAGCTCCCAGTAGCTATTCCGATCAGGTTTTCCTGAATTATTCGACCCGGATCCAAAATTTCACCACTTTTGGCGATTTCTCGATTTTTGCGATTTCCCCTGGTATAATGCCTTCAGAAGCCCGTAAAAATTCGTCAGGTCCCGACGAAGCCAATCCTCAACGCATTGTGACCGGTAAGCTCCCAGTAGCTATTCCGATCAGGTTTTCCTGAATTATTCGACCCGGATCCAAAATTTCACCACTTTTGGCGATTTCTCGATTTTTGCGATTTCCCCTAGTATAATGCCTTCAGAAAGCCCGTAAAAATTCGTCAGATCCCGACGAAGCCAATCCTCGACGCATTGTGACCGGTAAGCTCCCAGTAGCTATTCCGATCAGGTTTTCCTGAATTATTCGACCCGGATCCAAAATTTCACCACTTTTGGCGATTTCTCGATTTTTGCGATTTTCCCTGGTATAATCCCTTCAGAAGCCCGTAAAAATTCGTCAGGTCCCGACGAAGCCAATCCTCGACGCATTGTGACCGGTAAGCTCCCAGTAGCTATTCCGATCAGGTTTTCCTGAATTATTCGACCCGGATCCAAAATTTCACCACTTTTGGCGATTTCTCGATTTTGGCGATTTCCCCTGGTATAATGCCTTCAGAAGCCCGTTAAAATTCGTCAGGTCCCCACGAAGCCAATCCTCGACGCATTGTGACCGGTAAGCTCCCAGTAGCTATTCCGATCAGGTTTTCCTGAATTATTCGACCGGATCAAAAATTTCAGCACTTTTGGCGATTTTTATCCGGGTCGAATAATTCGGGATCTGACGAATTTTTACGGGCTTCTGAAGGCATTATACTAGGGCAAAATCACCAAAATCGAGAAATCGCCAAAAGTGGTGAAATTTTTATCCGGGTCGAATAATTCAGGAAACCTGATCGGAATAGCTACTGGGAGCTTACGGTCATAATGCATCGGGAATTGGCTCCGTCGGGATCTGACGAATTTTTACGGGCTTCTGAAGGCATTATACTAGGGGAAATCGCCAAAAGTGGTGAAATTTTTGATCCGGGTCGAATAATTCAGGAAAACCTGATCGGAATAGCTACTGGGAGCTTACCGGTCACAATGCGTCGAGGACTGGCTACGTCGGGATCTGACGAATTTTTACGGGCTTTTGAAGGCATTATATTAGGGGAAATCGCTAAAAGTGGTGAAATTTTTGATCTGGGTCGAATAATTCTGGAAAACCTGATCGGAATAGCTACTGGGAGCTTACCGGTCATAATGCATCGAGAACTGGCTTCGTCGGATCTGACGAATTTTTACGGACTTCTGAAGGCATTATACTAGGGGAAATCGCCAAAATCGAGAAATCGCCAAAAGTGGTGAAATTTTGGATCCGGGTCGAATAATTCAGGAAAACCTGATCGGAATAGCTACTGGGAGCTTACCGGTCACAATGCATCGAGAACTTGCTTCGTCGGGATCTGACGAATTTTACGGGCTTCAGAAGGCAATATACTAGGGGAAATCGCCAAAATCGAGAAATCGCCAAAGTGATGAAATTTTGGGTTCGAGTCGAATAATTCAGGAAAACCTGATCGGAATAGCTTCTGGGAACTTACCGGTCACAATACGTCGAGAACTGGCTTCGTCAGGATCTGACGAATTTTTACGGGCTTCTGAAGGCATTATAATAGGGGAAATCGCCAAAATCAAAATCAAGAAATCGCCAAAAGTGGTGAAATTTTGGATCCGGGTCGAATAATTCAGGAAAACCTGATCGGAATAGCTACTGGGAGCTTACCGGTCACAATACGTCGAGAACTGACTTCGTCGGGATCTGACGAATTTTTACGGGCTTCTGAAGGCATTATACTAGGGGAAATCGCCAAAATCGAGAAATCGCCAAAAGTGGTGAAACTTTTGATCCAGGTCGAATAATTCAGGAAAACCTGATCGAAAAAGTTACTGGGAGCTTACCGGTCACAATGCGTCGAGAACTGGCTTCGTCGGGATCTGACAAATTTTTACAGGCTTCTGAAGGCATTATACTAGGGGAAATCGGCAAAATCGAGAAATCGCCAAAAGTGGTGAAATTTTAGATCCGGGTCGAATAATTCAGGAAAACCTGATCGGAATAGCTACTGGGAGCTTACCGGTCACAATGCGTCGAGAACTGGCTTCGTCGGGATCTGACGAATTTTTATGGGCTTCTGAAGGCACTATACTAGGGGAAATTGCCAAAATTGAGAAATCGCCAAAAGTGGTGAAATTTTGGATCCGGGTCGAATAATTCAGGAAAACCTGATCGGAATAGCTACTGGGAGCTTACCGGTCACAATGCGTCAAGAACTGGCTTCGTCGGGATCTGACGAATATTTACGGGCTTTTGAAGGCATTATACTAGGGGAAATCGCCAAAATCGAGAAATCGCCAAAAGTGGTGAAATTTTGGATCCGGGTCGAATAATTCAGGAAAACCTGATCGGAATAGCTACTGGGAGCTTACCGGTCACAATGCATCGAGAACTGGCTTCGTCGAGATATGATGAATTTTTACGGGCTTCTGAAGGCATTATACTAGGGGAAATCTCCAAAATCGAGAAATCGCCAAAAGTGGTGAAATTTTGGATCCGGGTCGAATAATTCAGGAAAACCTGATCGGAATAGCTACTGGGAGCTTACCGGTCACAATGCGTCGAGAACTGGCTTCGTCGGGATCTGACGAATATTTACGGGCTTTTGAAGGCATTATACTAGGGGAAATCGCCAAAATCGAGAAATCGCCAAAAGTGGTGAAATTTTGGATCCGGGTCGAATAATTCAGGAAAACCTGATCGGAATAGCTACTGGGAGCTTACCGGTCACAATGCGTCGAGAACTGGCTTCGTCGAGATATGATGAATTTTTACGGGCTTCTGAAGGCATTATACTAGGGGAAATCTCCAAAATCGAGAAATCGCCAAAAGTGGTGAAATTTTGGATCCGGGTCGAATAATTCAGGAAAACCTGATCGGAATAGCTACTGGGAGCTTACCGGTCACAATGCGTCGAGAACTGGCTTTGTCGGGATCTGACGAATTTTTACGTGCTTCTGAAGGCATTATGCTAGGGGAAATCGCCAAATCGCTAAAAGTGGTGAAATTTTTGATCCGGGTCGAATAATTCAGGAAAACCTGATCGGAATAGCTACTGGGAGCTCCCCGGTCACAATGCGTCGAGAACTGGCTTCGTCGGGTTCTGACGAATTTTTACGGGCTTCTGAAGGCATTATGCTAGGGGAAATCGCCAAAATCGAGAAATCGCCAAAAGTGGTGAAATTTTGAATCTGGGTCGAATAATTCAGGAAAACCTGATCGGAATAGCTACTGGGAGCTTATAATTCAGGAAAACCTGATCGGAATAGCTACTGGGAGCTTACCGGTCACAATGCGTCGAGAACTGGCTTCGTCGGGATCTGACGAATTTTTACGTGCTTCTGAAGGCATTATGCTAGGGGAAATCGCCAAAATTGAGAAATCGCCAAAAGTGGTGAAATTTTAGATCCGGGTCGCATAATTCAGGAAAACCTGATCGGAATAGCTACTGGGAGCTTACCGGTCACAATGCGTCGAGAACTGGCTTCGTCGGGATCTGACGAATTTTTATGGGCTTCTGAAGGCACTATACTAGGGGAAATTGCCAAAATCGAGAAATCGCCAAAAGTGGTGAAATTTTGGATCTGGGTCGAATAATTCAGGAAAACCTGATCGGAATAGCTACTGGGAGCTTACCGGTCACAATGCGTCGAGAACTGGCTTCGTCGAGATCTGACGAATTTTTACGGGCTTCTGAAGGCATTATACTAGGGGAAATCTCCAAAATCGAGAAATCGCCAAAAGTGGTGAAATTTTGGATCCGGGTCGAATAATTCAGGTAAACCTGATCGGAATAGCTACTGGGAGCTTACCGGTCACAATGCGTCGAGAACTGGCTTCGTCGGGATCTGACGAATTTTTACGTGCTTCTGAAGGCATTATGCTAGGGGAAATCGCCAAAATCGAGAAATCGCCAAAAGTGGTGAAATTTTTAATCCGGGTCGAATAATTCAGGAAAACCTGATCGGAATAGCTACTGGGAGCTTATCGGTCACAATGCGTCGAGAACTGGCTTCGTCGGGTTCTGACGAATTTTTACGGGCTTCTGAAGGCATTATGCTAGGGGAAATCGCCAAAATCGAGAAATCGCCAAAAGTGGTGAAATTTTGGATCCGGGTCCAATAATTAAGGAAAACCTGATCGGAATAGCTACTGGGAGCATACCGGTCACAATGCGTCGAGGATTGGCTTTGTCGGGATCTGACGAATTTTTACGGGCTTCTGAAGGCATTATAGTAGGGGAAATCGCCAAAATCGAGAAATCGCCAAAAGTGGTAAAATTCTGGATCCGGGTCGAATAATTCTTGAAAACCTGATCGGAATAGCTACTGGGAGTTTACCGGTCATAATGCGTCGAGGATTGGCTTCGTCGGGATCTAACGAATTTTTACACGCTTCTGAAGGCATTATACTAGGGGAAATCGCCAAAAGTAGTGAAATTTGGATCCGGGTCGAATAATTCAGGAAAACCTGATCGGAATAGCTACTGGCATCTTACGAGTCACAATGCGTCGAGGATTGGCTTCGTCGGGACCTGACGAATTTTTACGGGTTTCTGAAAGCATTATACCAGGGGAAATCGCCAAAATCGAGAAATCGCCAAAAGTGGTGAAATTTTGGATTCGGGTCGAATAATTCAGGAAAACCTAATCGGAATAGCTACTGGGAGCTTACCGATCACAATGCGTCGAGGATTGGCTTCGTCGGGACCTGACGAATTTTTACGGGCTTTTGAAGGCATTATACCAGGAGAAATCGCAAAAATCGAGAAATCGCCAAAAGTGGTGAAATTTTGGATCCGGGTAAAATAATTCAGGAAAACCTGATCAGAATAGCTACTGGGAGATTACCGGTCACAATGCGTCGAGGATTGGCTTCGTCGGAACCTGTCGAATTTTTACGGGCTTCTGAAGGCATTTTACCAGGGGAAATCGCCAAAATCGAGAAATCGCCAAAAGTGGTGGAATTTTTGATCCGGGTCGAATAATTTAGGAAAACCTGATCGAAATAGCTACTGGGAGCTTATCGGTCACAATGCGTCGAGAATTGGCTTCGTCGTGACCTGACGAATTTTTACTGGCTTCTGAAGGCATTATACCAGGGGAAATCGCCAAAATCGAGAAATCGCTAAAAGTGGTGAAATTTTGGATCCGGGTCGAATAATTCAAGAAAAACCTGATCGGAATAGCTACTGGGAGCTTACCGGTCACAATGCGTCGAGGATTGGCTTCGTCGGGACCTGACGAATTTTTACGGGTTTCTGAAGGCATTATACCAGGGGAAATCGCCAAAATCGAGAAATCGCTAAAAGTGGTGAAATTTTGGATCCGGGTCGAATAATTCATGAAAACCTGATCGGAATAGCTACTGGGAGCTTACCGGTCACAATTCGTCGAGGATTGGCTTCGTCAGGACCTGCCGAATTTTTACGGGCTTCTGAAGGCATTATACCAGGGGAAATTGCCAAAATCGAGAAATCGCTAAAAGCGGTGAAATTTTGGATCCGGGTCGAATAATTCAAGAAAAACCTGATCGGAATAGCTACTGGGAGCTTACCGGTCACAATGCGTCGAGGATTGGCTTCGTCGGGACCTGATGAATTTTTACGGGTTTCTGAAGGCATTATACCAGGGGAAATCGCCAAAGTCGAGAAATCGCTAAAAGTGGTGAAATTTTGGATCCGGGTCGAATAATTCATGAAAACCTGATCGGAATAGCTACTGGGAGCTTACCGGTCACAATGCGTCGAGGATTGGCTTCGTCTGGACCTGACGAATTTTTACTGACTTCTGGGGGCATTATACCAGGGGAAATCGCCAAAATCGAGAAATCGCCAAAAGTGGTGAAATTTTGGATCCGGGTCGAATAATTCAGGAAATCCTGATCGGAATAGCTACTTGGAGCTTACCGGTCACAATACGTTGAGGATTGGCTTCGTCGGGACCTGACGAATTTTTACGTGCTTCTGAAGGCATTATACCAGGGGAAATCGCCAAAATCGAGAAATCGCCAAAAGTGGTGAAATTTTTGATCCGGGTCGAATAATTCAAGAAATCCTGATCGGAATAGCTATTGGGAGCTTACCTGTCATAATGCGTCGAGGATTGGCTTTGTCGGGACCTGACGAATTTTTACGGGCTTCTGAAGGCATTATACCAGTGGAAATCGCCAAAATCGAGAAATCGCCAAAAGTGGTGAAATTTTGGATCCGGGTCGAATAAATCAGGAAAACAGGATCGGAATAGCTACTGGGAGCTTACCGGTCACAATGCGTCGATAATTGGCTTCGTCGAGATCTGACGAATTTTTACGGGCTTCTGAAGGCATTATACTAGGGAAAATCGCCGAAATCAAGGAATCGTAAAAAGTGGTGAAATTTCGGATCCGGGTCAAATAATTAAGAAAAACTTGATTGGAACAGCTACTGGGAGCTTACCGGTCACAATGCATCGAGAATTGGCTTCGTCGGAATCTGACGAACTTTTACGGATTTCTGAAGGCATTATACTAGGGAAAATCGCCGAAATCGAGGAATCGTAAAAAGTGGTGAAATTTCGGATCCGGGTCCAATAATTCAGGAAAACTTGATTGGAACAGCTACTGGGAGCTTACCGGTCACAATGCATCGAGAATTGGCTTCGTCGGAATATGACGAACTTTTACGGATTTCTGAAGGCATTATACTAGGGAAAATCGCCGAAATCGAAAAATCGTAAAAAGTTGTGAAATTACGGATCCGGGTCCAATAATTCAGGAAAACATGATTGGAACAGTTACTGGGAGCTTACCGGTCACAATGCATCGAGAATTGGCTTTGTCGGAATCTGACAAACTTTTACGGATTTCTGAAGGCAATATACTAGGGAAAATCGCCGAAATCGAGGAATCGTAAAAAGTGGTGAAATTTCGGATCCGGGTCCAATAATTCAGGAAAACTTGATTGGAACAGCTACTGGGAGCTTACCGGTCACAATGCATCTAGAATTGGCTTCGTCGAAATCTGACGAACTTTTACGGATTTCTGAAGGCATTATACTAGGGAAAATCGCCGAAATCGAGGAATCATAAAAAGTGGTGAAATTTCGGATCCGGGTCCAATAATTCAGGAAAACTTGATTGGAACATCTACTGGGAGCTTACCGGTCACAATGCATCGAGAATTGGCTTCGTCGAAATCAGACGAACTTTTACGGATTTCTGAAGGCATTATATTAGGGAAAATCGCCGAAATCGAGGAATCATAAAAAGTGGTGAAATTTCGGATCCGGGTCCAATAATTTAGGAAAACTTGATTGGAACAGCTACTGGGAGCTTACCGGTCACAATGCATCGAGAATTGGCTTCGTCGGAATCTGACGAACTTTTACGGATTTCTGAAGGCATTATACTAGGAAAAATCGCCGAAATCGAGGAATCATAAAAAGTGGTGAAATTTCAGATCCGGGTCCAATAATTCAGGAAAACTTGATTTGAACAGCTACTGGGAGCTTACCGATCACAATGCATCGAGAATTGGCTTCGTCGAAATCTGACGAACTTTTACGGATTTCTGAAGGCATTATACTAGGAAAAATCGCCGAAATCGAGGAATCGTAAAAAGTGGTGAAATTTCGGATCCGGGTCCAATAATTCAGGAAAACTTGATTGGAACAGCTACTGGGAGCTTACCGGTCACAATGCATCGAGAATTGGCTTCGTCGGAATCTGACGAACTTTTACGGATTTCTGAAGGCATTATACTAGGAAAAATCGCCGAAATCGAGGAATCATAAAAAGTGGTGAAATTTCGGATTCGGGTCTAATAATTCAGGAAAACTTGATTTGAACAGCTACTGGGAACTTACCGATCACAATGCATCGAGAATTGGCTTCGTCGGAATCTGATGAACTTTTACGGAGCTTACCGGTCACAATGCATCGAGAATTGGCTTCGTCGGAATCTGACGAACTGTTACGGATTTCTGAAGGCATTATACTAGGGAAAATCGCCGAAATCGAGGAATAATAAAAAGTGGTGAAATTTTGGATCCGGGTCCAATAATTCAGGAAAACTTGATTGGAACAGCTACTGGGAGCTTACCGGTCATAATGCATCGAGAATTGGTTTCGTCGGAATCTGACAAACTTTTACGGATTTCTGAAGGCATTATACTAGGAAAAATCGCCAAAATCGAGAAATCGCCAAAAGTGGTGAAATTTTGGATCCGGGTCGAATAATTCAGGAAAACCTGATCGGAATAGCTACTGGGAGCTTACCGGTCACAATGCGTCGAGGATTGGCTTCGTCGGGATCTGACGAATTTTTATGGATTTCTGAAGGCATTATACTAGGGAAAATCGCCGAAATCGAGGAATCCTAAAAAGTGGTGAAATTTCGAATCCGGGTCCAATAATTCAGGAAAACTCTATTGGAACAGCTACTGGGAGCTTACCGGTCACAATGCATCGAGAATTGGCTTCGTCGAAATCTGACGAACTTTTACGCATTTCTGAAGGCATTATACTTGGAAAAATCGCCGAAATCGAGGAATCATAAAAAGTGATTTTGGATCCGGGTCGAATAATTCAGGAAAACCTGATCGGAATAGCAACTGGGAGCTTACCGGTCACAATGCATCGAGGATCGGTTTCGTCGGGATCTGACGAATTTTTACGGGCTTCTGAAGGCATTATACTAGGGGAAATCGCCAAAATCTAGAAATCGCCAAAAGTGGTAAAATTTTGGATCCGGGTCGAATAATTCAGGAAAACCTGATCGGAATAGCTACTGGGAGCTTACCGATCACAATGCGTCGAGGATTGGCTTCGTCGGGATCTGACGAATTTTTACGGGCTTCTGAAAGCATTATACTAGGGGAAATCGCCAAAATCGAGAAATCGCCAAAAGTGGTGAAATTTTGGATCCGGGTCGAATAATTCAGGAAAACCTTATCGGAATAGCTACTGGGAGCTTACCGGTCACAATGGGTCGAGGATCGGCTTCGTCGGGATCTGACGAATTTTTACGGGCTTCTAAAGGCATTATAGGGGAAATCGCCAAAATCTAGAAATCGCCAAAAGTGGTGAAATGTTGGATCCGGGTCAAATAATTTAGGAAATGCTGATCGGAATAGCTACTGGGAGCTTATTCTGAAGGCATTATACTAGGGGAAATCGCCAAAATCGAGAAATCGCCAAAAGTGGTGAAATTTTGGATCCGAGTCGAATAATTCAGGAAAACCTGATTGGAATAGCTACTGGGAGCTTACCGGTCACAATGCGTCGAGGATTGGCTTCGTCGGGATCTGACGAATTTTTACGGGCTTCTGAAGGCATTATACTAGGGGAAATCGCCAAAATCGAGAAATCGCCAAATGTGGTGAAATTTTGGATCCGGGTCGAATAATTTAGGAAAACCTTATCGGAATAGCTACTGGGAGCTTACCGGTCACAATGCATCGAGGATTGGATTCGTCGGGATTTGACGAATTTTTACAGGCTTCTGAAGGCATTATACTAGGGAAAATCGCCAAAAGTGGAGAAATTTTGGATCCGGGTCGAATAATTGAGGAAAACCTGATCGGAATAGCTACTGGGAGCTTACCGGTCACAATGCATCGAGGATTGGCTTCGTCGGGATCTGACAAATTTTTACTGGCTTCTGAAGGCATTATACTAGGGGAAATCGCCAAAATCGAGAAATCACCAAAAGTGGTGAAATTTTGGATCCGGGTAGAATAATTCAGGAAAACCTGATCGGAATAGCTACTGGGAGCTTACCGGTCACAATGCGTCGATGATTGGCTTTGTCGGGATCTGACGAATTTTTACGGGCTTCTGAAGGCATTATACTAGGGGAAATCGCCAAAATCGAGAAATCGTCAAAAGTGGTGAAATTTTGGATCCGGGTCGAATAATTCAAGAAAACCTAATAGGAATAGCTACTGGGAGCTTACCGGTCACAATGCGTCGATGATTGGCTTCGTCGGAATCTGACGAATTTTTACGGGCTTCTTAAGGCATTATACTAGGGGAAATCGCCAAAAGTGGTGAAATTTTTGATCCGGGTCGAATAAATTTAGGAAAACCTGATCGGAATAGCTACTAGAAGCTTACCGGTCACAATGCATCGAGGATTGGATTCGTCGGGATCTGACAAATTTTTACGGACGTCTGAAGACATTATACTAGGGGAAATCGCCAAAATCGAAAAATCGCCAAAAGTGGTGAAATTTTGGATCCGAGTTGAATAATTCATGAAAACCTGATCGGAATAGCTACTGGGAGCTTACCGGTCACAATGCGTCGAGGATTGGCTTCGTCGGGATCTGACGAATTTTTACGGGCTTCTGAAGGCATTATACTAGGGGAAATCGCCAAAATCGAGAAATCGCCAAAAGTAGTGAAATTTTTGATCCGGGTCGAATAATTCAGGAAAACCTGATCGAAATAGCTACTGGGAGCTTACCGGTCACAATGCATCGAGGATTGGCTTCGTCGGGATCTGACGAATTTTTACGGGCTGGCTTCTGAAGGCATTATACTAGGGGAAATCGCCAAAATCGAGAAATCGCCAAAAGTTGTGAAATTTTGGATACGGGTCGAATAATTCAGGAAAACCTGATCAGAATAGCTACTGGGAGCTTACCGGTCACAATGCGTCGAGGATTGGCTTCGTCGGGATCTGACGAATTTTTACTGGCTTCTGAAGGCATTATACTAGGGGAAATCGCCAAAATCGAGAAATCACCAAAAGTGGTGAAATTTTTGATCCGGGTCGAATAATTCAGGAAAACCTGATCGGAATAGCTACTGGGAGCTTACCGGTCACAATGCGTCGATGATTGGATTTGTCGGGATCTGACGAATTTTTACGGGCTGCTGAAGGCATTATACTAGGGGAAATCGCCAAAATCGAGAAATCGTCAAAAGTGGTGAAATTTTGGATCCGGGTCGAATAATTCAAGAAAACCTAATCGGAATAGCTACTGGGAGCTTACCGGTCACAATGCGTCGATGATTGGCTTCGTCGGGATCTGACGAATTTTTACGGGCTTCTGAAGGCATTATACTAGGGGAAATCGCCAAAATCGAGAAATCATCAAAAGTGGAGAAATTTTGGATCCGGGTCGAATAATTCAGGAAAACCTAATCGGAATAGCTACTGGGAGCTTACCGGTCACAATGCGTCGAGGATTGGCTTCGTCGGGATCTGACGAATTTTTACGGGCTTCTGAAGGCATTATACTAGGGAAAATCGCCAAAAGTGGTGAAATTTTTGATCCGGGTCGAATAATTTAGGAAAACCTGATCGGAATAGCTACTAGGAGCTTACCGGTCACAATGCATCGAGGATTGGATTCGTCGGGATCTGACAAATTTTTACGGACTTCTGAAGACATTATACTAGGCGAAATCGCCAAAATCGAAAAATCGCCAAAAGTGGTGAAATTTTGGATCCGAGTTGAATAATTCATGAAAACCTGATCGGAAAAGCTACTGGGAGCTGACCGGTCACAATGCGTCGAGGATTGGCTTCGTCGGGATCTGACGAATTTTTACGGGCTTCTGAAGGCATTATACTAGGGGAAATCGTCAAAATCGAGAAATCGCCAAAAGTGGTGAAATTTTTTATCCGGGTCGAATAATTCAGGAAAACCTGATCGAAATAGCTACTGGGAGCTTACCGGTCACAATGCGTCGAGGATTGGCTTCGTCGGGATCTGACGAATTTTTACGGCTTCTGAAGGCATTATACTAGGGGAAATCGCCATAATCGAGAAATCGCCAAAACTGGTGAAATTTTGGATCCGGGTCGAATAATTCAGGAAAACCTGATCGGAATAGCTACTGGGAGCTTACTGGTCACAATGCCTCGAGAACTGGCTTCGTCGGATCTGACGAATTTTTACGGGCTTCTGAAGGCATTATACTAGGGGAAATCGCCAAAATCGAGAAATCGCCAAAAGTGGTGAAATTTTTGATCCGGGTCGAATAATTCAGGAAAACCTGATCGGAATAGCTACTGGGAGCTTACCGGTCACAATGCGTCGAGGATTGGCTTCGTCGGGATCTGACGAATTTTTACGGGCTTCTGAAGGCATTATACTAGGGGAAATCGCCAAAATCGAGAAATCGTCAAAAGTGGTGAAATTTTGGATCCGGGTCGAATAATTCAGGAAAACCTAATCGGAATAGCTACTGGGAGCTTACCGGTCACAATGCATCTAGGATTGGCTTCGTCGGGATCTGACGAATTTTTACGGGCTTCTGAAGGCATTATACAAGGGGAAATCGCCAAAAGTGGTGAAATTTTTGATCCGGGTCGAATAATTCAGGA